>ML790393.1:61669-73367 GCA_009831015.1 Picea engelmannii | reverse complement strand
ATAATAATAAAGGAAGGACCTGGAAATTTCTCTGGTGGACATAGCCCACACTGGGTGAACCATGTAAATCTGTGTCTCTCTTGTATTGTGTGTCTTCTGTGTTTTGTTTCTGCATTTGTTTTATTTTATTGCTCTGCGGTCCTGTTTTTCTAACAACTGGGTATCAAGAGGTGATCAAACCCAATCCAAAAAATTTTGCAAACGTCGTTGCGACCCAGCAATAGGTTATAGTGCGGAAATCAACCATTTCCGCAAGCTAGAAACAAGTAGGGTGTGGAAAGCCTACACTGGGATAAACTGTTAGGGTGTAGAAAACAAAGGTTTTTGCAGGCCGTGTATAGGTGATAGTGCAGAAGTGTTTGCAAACAAAGAAATTTTGGAAAAAGCATGGAAGGTCTCAGGAAACTTTCAGATCTAGAGAGTCTGGTTGGATCTCCCATAGACTCAGAGACTGAAACATAATGAAAAAAATAGGCTGAAATCAAATGGCCAACAAAAAACCACAAATAATTCGTATCCCCAATGGTGTCACCAATTTTTTTATTCGGTAAATCGGTGAATGCAGACATAAACTAATCCCCCTAGATCCACCTAGATCTAGAACAAAACTAGGCGAAACATGACGTTTTCCCTAAGTTGCAATCATTGAGTTTACTACCAAAGAAGGAATAAATGACATACCTTATAGATCGCTTCCTTATATCTTTGTTGTCCCTGCTTCGCTCTGGTGCTCCTGTGAAATCAGATATGTAATGAAACAAACCAACCAATGTGAAATCAACAATAGTAGAATTCAATGACAACCTAAACATGTGATCAAGGAGTCATGTAATAAAATACTAATGATTTTATGGGAAAGAGACATGCCACCATATTATATTAATGAAAAGTAGAAGATACAACCGAATTGCCTTGATGTTGCAAGTTCCCTTTTAGTGGTCCTTCGTTCCAACACACACATACACTTGCTCTGAAATTCGCATGAAGATGATCCACAAAATCTTGATGGACAATTGGAGACCTCGAGCATCACTTGAAATAGGATTCTTCACATAGTCTTCAGCCTATTCTTTCATCAATTATTTGCTTAATCTTGCTTAACCCTTTCCATGAGAAACCCATCATTATATAGGAGAAGGTGAAGTGGTTAAAAGGATGAGGATGATCCCACCAAATCAGAGAAACCAATAAGATCACAACCATACGGACGCCACCTCACATTCTAGAATATTCTCCTTCTAGAAACTTCGTGAACCTCTTTCTTATTTTAGCCTTCAAAACACCGCCGCACCCTGCCTATATAGCAGCCTACGGAAACCCTGCGGGCCATCTATAGAGCAGACTGCAGAAATCAAGGATTTTCGCACTATGTAGTATATGCAGCCTGCAGACTCATTCTAAAAAGAAGCCTTGTAGAGGAGGAAAAAAGTTTCTTTTCTCAGGCAAAAGATCATTTTGAGAGCCTGAACACATGCTTGTAGAATCATCATTAGGGTGACCAAAATAATTTGTAACAGTGAGCTCTTCCTTGGTAACCATGCAAACTCAAATTCCAACCATCAACTAGCTCTGATACCACTTGATCCGAAAAGATCTTTTATCTGACAATGGTTGAGTTATTTAGCATGTGTTAATTAACTGTTTAGGAAGCTTAATGAAAGAGGAAGAAATATCAAAGGAACATAACAGCCATAAGATAATATGCATATCTGAAATAGAGCATAGACAACAGCAAACCATAAACACCAATGTGATAACAGAGTTCGGCAATCTCGCCTACGTCTTCGGGCCTTGTCTCAGTGGGATTTCTTATTTATGTTTGAATCCTTAAATGTACATCATGAAAGTGCCAATGGATTAAAACAATGAGTTTCTCATGTTCTACCATATTTCATGAACCCATCAAAACTGACGACACCCAAATTGGATGAACGAAGCTCCCATAAATGGACCGCAAAGGTGCCCTTCTCAATAGCTTCCCTACATAACAATGGCCTTGGCTGAACAATCCGGCATCATAAACCTGTTCTGAACCTCCTCTTATGGTCTCAATAATGTCTAGTTTATATAGATATGAATTTGGTAACCATATCCCAACTTCCCCCCAAGATCTGGCCTCAAAAAGGGCCCAATATCTCCCAATAATGGCCAAAAATCTTCAAAAACAGGCCTAAAATCCATTAAAATCACTATTATATGGTTAAAAAGCACTTTTTGAAAATATTACGGGCTAAGCCCCTCTGGCCTGGGCGTGCACCCCCTCTACATGATCTCATGAATGCATGTGGCCAAGCACCAACCCCCTAGTGGGTTGTGCGTTGGCCCCTCCTCCGTAATACCTGGCTACATGGCGCAATTGGTGGAATCCCGAAACTGAGGGCTTGACCATAATCTGTGCCAACTCTTAACCATACTCTGGGTCATATGCACCAAGCCAAAAAACTGGGGGCTATTCCAATATATCCCACTATAACAGTTAGTTGGTCCGTGGTCACATCGAGTATGGTCGCGTGAAATCTGTCAGGGGTTGGGGGCTAGGCCCTAGCCCAAACTCTCCTCCATATAGCCCCCTATGCAAAATTAAATATTAAGTTTTCCCTTAGTAGAACAAGCACCACCACGAGGCAGGTTGGCTAGCCCGACCTGCCCAAGGCGTTAGTCCGTACGAGAGGTCACGGGGTCGAAACTTGTAGATTCCAAACAAATTTTTCAAAGGCCAACATAGCCAATACCTGGGTGCCATGTGGAAGCCCAGTCTGGGCCATGTGGCACCACCTCATTTGTCAAATTTCGATTCCACGTGTCAAGAACCGATTGGACAAGCTCTACCACACGTTCCTGCCATGTCATTCTTCCACTGTACCTTCCACTGGATCTCCCATGTCATTTGTATGGATGTGCCACATGTCACCACTGCAAGAGTGACACGTGTCACTCCCTCATTGGCCCACCTATACCTACCACGTCATCTATCCATATGCCCAGTCACCCTGTCATGTGCCACCTCTAGAAGATGCCACATCTGTTAGCAACATTACTTGCCTTCGACATTGGGATATCCAAGTTTGCAGGTTGCACTAGGAGCGCCCAAGCGCAGTGCACAGAAGAGGTCCTTTTCAGACTTAAAATCAAGCGAGTGGGCATTTCTTTCTTCAGCAGAACAGATTCAACGTCAGAGCATAACAACGGTTAATGGGTAATTGCAGATTAGCCGAGCTGCGCCAAGTATAGCACAAAAATGTTTTAAGGAAGTTGACGGTCGGAATTTTTCGGGAGGCCCTCGCGAAGTTACGAGGGTCGTTGATCGCGGGAAATTCAAGCGCAGTGTTATTTCTCGAACTTAGGGTTCGTGAGTTCGAAGGGCGGACCATATATTTTGGTTGCGCGAGATTTCGAGTTACGAAAAGTGTCCGGAGGAGGTCAACCGTCACTGACTATCGCATCTCAGAACTTCGCGAGGGGAGAATGCCAAAGTATGATACTCTAACTTGTGAGGTCACGAGTAGCGAGAGGCGCTAGTACTTGGGCCCTAGCCGACAGTTACATATGGAAAGCACTGACTAGAAAAGGAGCCCTGCCCATATCGCCATCTTTGGAAGCGGGAGTTTGGAAAAGAGGAGCCAAGGGTCTCCGACCTGCGAACTCGCGAAATCATGAAACACAAAGAATTTTTAAATGATGGGCCCATAGCATCGCCAAAAGCATTTTGGGTCATCCGATCAAAAGAGGATACGTGGTGCGCGATTAGGCTATGTCTCCTCTTCGCGCATCGCGACTTTGAATAATGAGAATCAACCTCCTCCTAGCTGCGAAACACGAAGCACCCAAAGTACTCAGGGGTTGGACTCGCAGTCTTGATGACCGGTCACTTGGGGAAAGAAAGAGAGTTGTGCCAAAGGGCCGAATGCCGGGTTCAGCCACAGGAAGGATCACCGTGTTCTCCAAAATCCAGTTCAGCTCGACCTTGATCTTAGTCCTTGCCAAATAAATGAAGGTGGATGGAGTTAGTTGAAACCTCAGCTCACTCATTGAATGCAAGGCATGGAATTCTGGCAGGCAGTCTTCCCAAGAAGGTCTTGTACATCAATTTTCTCCAAAAAGGGGGTCGCGCTGAGTTCTCATCTGACCAGAGGAGGTATGCACACGCCATTTTGTCCTTTAATGTTTCAACTACATCCCCTGCAAAGGCCACACGAAGTTAAGGAGACATCTAACAAAGGGCTTCCGTTCGAAGTTTGATTGAAGAGACGCTACACCTTGAAGGGCGAGCGCGCCTCTGTTGGGAAAATCAGTCCAAGTATATGTACTCAGTTTTTGCATTTTGTAATCTATCGATGGTAGAGCGAAGCTCCCCACTGTAAAGTTTTAATAAACATTCTAGTTTTCTGGTTATGCATCTGTATGTGAGATTTCTTATTCTATGATGGACAGTCTTTCTTACTCCATCTAATTTTCATCTCATGCTGAGAGAGTCCATGAACGACTGATTCGTGCGAATGATTGCAATCATGTTACGATAAAGGATTTATTTTTGCATTGTTGTATTCTCCGGTGTTTTGCATTTGAATGTAAGAAGATCTTGCGTTTAGATGCCTTTCTCTTACAGTCTATTAGACACCAGATGTTTACGACAGACCCTTGTAGTTCTCAGCTTATAGAAGTCTTCCCCCTACTCACCCTTACTACAACTTACTGTCTGTTGTTTATCTAAGACCTCGCTTGCCTTTGCATGCCTGGCCTAGTTTCGGAGTTAGAACCACATCGTCTTGAGTTAACTTCCATTTGATCACCCCATTAAACAAATCATGACATGAACTAATGGGTGTTGGGCTCTGCTCCTGTTGCAATCCAGGAGTGACTTCTATCGCCAACATTTCTGGCGTTGTTGCCAGGGACGAAGTTGAAAATTTTCCCCGGGATTGAACGACATTGAGCCTCTAATTCTGAAGGTGCATCAGGTATCAGATCCTTTGAAGATTGTTGTTGTGCACCTAGTGACTCCATTGTGATGACTCCACTGTGGCGAACCTGTCATGTTAATTGTGGCTTTCAGAGGAAGACACACGCGGTCTCATCCATAGCTGCCTCTAGCTACACCTGAAGTTGATCTGGAGGTGGTTCTCAGAAAAGGAAAGGCTCCTGAAGAAGAAACTTCCACCGCCAAACCAGGTAATCTGCCATCCCCTTCTGTAAGAACTCCATTTTCTCCTCCTCAGATTCTTGACTGACCTCCTTTTGAGGTGTCCCGTTTCCTGAATTTCGGGAGTGTTCTTGCTGAGTTTTCCCCTCCTGGTCTGGGACTGAAGGGAGAAAGCCTTGTCACTATCCTCTCCTCCATCCCATTTTTGCCTTGGACACTGATTTAGGTTCCATTTTACTGCACCTCACTCATGCTCCCGAGCCTCCTCTTAAACTCAGAGAGAAGCCCTCCACTCCTCATGAATTTCCTTCCTCCATCACCCTCGTCTAGAAAATGTTCTTTGATGGAGCCTGTTCCAGGGAAGGTGTTGGAGCTGGGGTGTATTTTGTGTCACCTTCTCAAGAAACCATATCTCTGCCATACAAATTAGAATTTGAATCTACCAACAATGTGGCAGAGTATGAATCTCTTATCCTAGGATTAAGAGCCGCAAGGGAAATGGGAATTCAGGAAGTAGCAGTGTTCGAAGATGTAGAGTTGGTGGTCCAACAAATCAAAAGCACTTATCAGGCTAAGCATCCTCGACTCAAGAGTTATAGAAATGAGGTATGGGACCTGATTGATAGCTTCTTCTTGGCTTTTAACATTTCTTTCATTCCGAGGGGGAAAAATACTTCAGCCGATTCTTTAGCTGTCTTAGCTAGTTTGATCAAAGTTCCTCTGCCATCTATGGTCAAATCTGATGTTGAAATAAAATATAGGCCCTCTATACCGAACAATGTCAAGCATTGGAAGTTATTCGAAGATGATTTGGAAATCGAAAAGTTTCTCCGATCTTTTGATGAATTTTCTGCGTTGCACATTGATCAGGATCCTGATACAGAATATGACCCTCACCCTGAGGTGTTTTTAAATAAGATTTCTAACCACCAGATCATTCAGCTACCTAGCAATCACATTCCAAGGGGACTAATTCCTTTATAAAGATTGTTCGATGGGAATGATGTGGCAGTAAAGGGCAGGGTTGCAGATAAAGATGCTGACACAGCCGAATGCAACATTGGCACACCAGAGGAGCCTAAGTTTGTCAATATGTCAAGGAGTTTGACCACAGAACAGAGGGACGAATATACTGAGTTGCTGAGAGAGTTTGTTGATGTGTTTGCATGGACCTACGAAGACCTCAATATGTATGATACATCCTTCATTGAACACAAGATCCCACTGAAGGAAGAGGCTAAGCCATTCAGGCAGAAGCTAAGATAGATAAATCCCATGTTGTTGCATGTCGTGGAGAAAGACGTGAAGAGGTTGTTAGAGGCCCATATCATCGTCCCCTTGAGATATTCCGAGTGGGTGGCCAATTTGGTTCTGGTAAGGAAGAAAAGTGGAGAAATCATGCTTTGTGTTGATTTCAGAAACCTAAACAGGAGCTCAAAGAAAGATAATTACCCCCTACCCAACATGAAACACATATTGCAGAGGGTAACCGGTGCATCTAGGATTTCCATGATCGACGGTTTTTCTGGCTATAATCAGATATCGTTCATGCTTGAAGACAGAGAAAAGACAGCCTTCACCACTCCTTGGGGCACATCCATGTATGCCAAAATTCCATTTGGACTGATGAATGCAGGAGCGACATTTCAGCGAGCCATGGACATAGCCTTCATCGGGGAGAAAGATAAGTTTGTGGTGATCTATCTAGATGACATAACAGTCTTCTCTAGGTCTAACAAAGAGCACTATTGTCACCTGAGAAAGGTTTTTTTGAAGTGTCGAAGGTTCGGCCTTTCTCTAAATCCCAAGAAATCTTTGTTTGCTATGGAGGAGGGGAAGCTATTAGGCCATATAGTATCAGCAAAAGGAGTAAGGATTGATCCTAGTAGAGTGGAGGCAATTCGGACCCTATCGTTTCCTAGATCTAAGAAGGAAGTTCAGGCATTTTTGGGAAAGATTAATTTTCTGAGGAGGTTCATCTCGAATTTTGCTGAGCTAGTGAAACACATTACAGCCATGCTTAAGAAGGGAAATGAAGTGAAATGGACTGCCGAACCCAGGGAATCTTTTGTCCAAATAAAGAGGGCATTGACTGAGGCACTTGTGCTGATCAGTCCTGACTATTCCAAAGATTTCCTAATCTTCTCTTTCGCTTCTTTTGGTACAGTAGCAGCGGTCTTGTTGCAAAAAAATGGGGAAGGGCGAGAGCAACCCATTGCCTTCTTCAGCAAGGCATTAAGAGATGCAGAGGTCAGATATGAAATCATGGAGAAACAGGCCTATGCCTTAGTGAAAGCTCTCAAAGCTTTCAGAGTCTATGTCTTGCACTCAAAAGTGACCGCATACGTTAATTCAGCCTCTGTGAAGGACATCCTTATACAGCCCGACATAGATGGGAAGAGGAGTAAATGGATAGCTAAGATCCTGGAATTTGACTTGAAAATAAAGCCTACCAAATTAATCAAAGGTCAAGGCTTAGCCAAGTTGTTGGCTGAAGCTAATTGCAAAGCTTTGGGGGTGGATTTCATCAATGCACAATCAGAAAATCAGCAGAATCAGCTGTCCGACGAAAATCCTCAAATAGAACCCTTGTTGGCTTGATGTCCTTGGTATAAGGATGTCATATATTTTTTGCAGGAGTTTCGGCCCCCAGATGGCCTACAAAGAAACAAAGAAAGAGCTCTGAAGCTCAAGGTAGTCAGGTACTGCCTTATCGATCAAATTTTATATTGGAAAGACCCCCTAGGAATGCTTTTAAAATGCATGGATACACAAGAGGCCAACAAGATCATGGTAGAATTTCACAGTGGCCTATGTGGAGGGCACCATTCCTGGAATACCACAACCCACAAAATTCTTAGAGATGGGTACTACTGGCCCACCTTGTTCACTGATGTCCATAGAGGAGTTAGAGCCTGTATCCCATGCCAAAGATTTTCAGGAAAGCAACAGCTCAAGTCTCTGCCTTTACAGCCTATAGTTGTTTCGGGACCTTTCCAGCAATGGGGCCTAGATTTTATTAGAGAAATTTACCCTGCTTCTAGCAGGCAGCACAGATGGATCCTAAATGCCACAGATTTCTTTACTAATTGGATTGAAGCTATCCCCACTAGGAGTGCTTCCCACAAGGTAATCATTGGGTTCCTGGAAGACCTCATCGTAAGGTTTGGTTTCCCAAGGAGGATTGTTATTGATAACACAGCCTCTTTCAAGGCTGAGTTGCTAGTCAAGTTCTGTGAACAATTTAGGATCAAACTGATTCACTCCACCCCATACTATCCCCAGGGAAATGGTTTAGCAGAGTCCTCCAACAAAAGCCTAATAAGGATCATCAAAAGATTACTGGAGGATAACAAAAGGGCTTGGAATTTGAAGCCGAAGTTTGCTCTATGGGCTGATCGGGTGACCACAAAGAGATCTATAGGCATCTCCCCTTTCCAGTTAGTTTACGGAGCAAAAGTTGTCTTCCCTCCTCAGCTGGCCATTCCCGTAGCGAAATTCTTCCAGGAGTATCAAGAAGAGCCCAATGATATGATCCGGAGAATTCATCAGCTGATAGAAGTCCAGTAGGCCATAGAGCAGGTAATGATCAGAATTCAGGACCATCAGCAGAGGATCAAGCAGGTCTTTGATAAGAAAGCCAAGAAGGAGGAGTTCCAGATAGGAGAACTGGTATTGAAATGGGATGCTCCTAAGCAAGACAAGGGCAAGCACGACAAATTTGAAGCCCTATGGATTGGGCCTTTCAAAATCTCTGAAGTCTTCTCAAATAACACGTACAGGTTGCAGGATTTGGAGGGTGAAGAAGTTTTCAACAGCCCATTAAATGGGAATTTCCTTAAGAAATGTTTTGTCTGAGCCTTCATTGGCTCCTTTGTTTGTAAATATTGTCCTTTTGACTCTATGTTTATTTTTACTTTATTTTTTGGCTTAGTAAATAACTCCATAGCCCAACAGCAAGGCACTGGAACTGCAAAGTAAGTTCTTAGAGCATCACAGGGACGACTCTATCCCCCATGGAGCCTAATGTTAGCAACATTACTTGTCTTCGGCATTGGGATATCCAGGTTTGCAGGTTGCACGAGGAGCGCCCAAGCGCAGTGCACAGAAGAAGTCCTTTTCGGACTTAAAATCAAGCGAGCGAGCATTTCTTTCTTCAGCGGAATGGATTCAGCGTCAGAGAAGAACAGCGGTTAATGGGTAATTGCATATTAGCTGAGCCGTGCCAAGTATAGCGCAAAAAGGTTTTAAGGAAGTCGACAGCCGGAATTCTTCGGGAGGCACTCGCGAAGTTACGAGGGCCATTGATCACGGGCAGTTCAAGCACAGTGTTATTTCTCGAACTCGAGGTTCGTGAGTTCGAAGGGCAGACCATATCTTTTGGTTGCGCAAGATTTCAAGTTATGAAAAGTGTCTGGAGGAGGTCAACTATCACTAACTATCGTATCTCGGGACTTCACGAGGGGAGAATGCCAAAGTCTGATACTCTAACTCGCGAGGTCATGAGTAGTGAGAGGCACTAGTACATGGGCCCTAGCTGACAGTTACATATGGAAAGCACTGACCAGAAAAGGAGCCCTGCCTGTATCGCCACCTCGGGAAGCGGGAGTTTGGAAAAGAGGAGCCAAGGGTCTCCGACCCACGAACTCGGGAAATCATGAAACACAAAGAATTTTTAAATGGCGAGCCCACAACATCACCAAAAGTATTATGGGTCGTCTGATCAAAAGAGGGTACGTGGTGCACGATTAGGGTCTGTCACCTCTTCGTGCATCGTGACTTTTAATAATGAGAATCAACCTCCTCCTAGATGTGAAACGCGAAGCACCCAAAATACTCAGGGGTTGGGCTCGTGGTCTTGACGACCGGTCACTTGGGGAAAGAAAAAGAGTTGTGCCAAAGGGTCGGATGCCAAGTTCAGCTGCAGGAAGGATCACTATGTTCTCCGAAAGCCAGTTCAGCTCAACCTTGATCTTAGTCCTCGCCAAATAAATTAAGGTGGATGGAGCTAGTTGAAACCTCAGCTCACTCATTGAATGCAAGGCATGGAATTCTGGTAGGCAGTCTGCCCGAGAAGGTCCTGTACATCAATTTTCTCCAAAAAGGGGGTCACGTCGAGTTCTCATCTGACCAGAGGAGGTCTGCACATGCCATTTTGGCCTTTAATGTTTCAACTACCTCCCCTGCAAAGGCCACGCAAAGTTAAGGAGACATTTGACAAAGGGATTTCGTTCGAAGTTTGATTAAAGAGACGCTACACCTTGAAGGGTGAACATGCCTCTATTGGGCAAATCAGTCCGAGTATATGTACTCAGTTTTTGCATTTTGTAATCTATCGATGGTAGAGCGAAGCTCCCGACTGTAAAGTTTTAATAGACATTCTAGCTTTTTGGTTATGCATCTGTATGTGAGATTTCTTGTTCTATGATGGACATTCTTTCTTACTCCATCTAATTTTCATCTCATGCTGAGAGAGATCGTGAATGACTGATTCGTGCGAATGATTGCAATCATGTTACGATAAAAGATTTATTGTTGCATTGTTGTATTCTCCAGTGTTTTGCATTTGAATGTAAGAAGATCTTGCGTTTAGATGCCTTTCTCTTACAGTCTGTTAGAAACCAGATGTTTACGACACACCCTTGCAGTTCTCTTATACAAGTCTTCCCCCTACTCACCCTTACTACAACTTACTGTTTGTTATTTATCTAAGACCTCACTTGCCTATGCATGCCTGGCCTAGTTTCGGAGTTAGAACCACATCGTCTTGAGTTAACTTCCATTCGATCACCCCATTAAACAAATCGTGACATGAACTGATGGGCGTCGGGCTCTGCTCCTGCTGCAATCCAAAAGTGACTTCCATCGCCAACAACATTAGTGTTGAATATTCCTTGCCACGTTAGTTGTATGCCTGTACAACATGTACAGTTAGCTGCCACATGGCACTGTACGGACTATACAATCATCATTTTTTTTGCATGTTTGGAAAAATGAACAGAACGCCATATCTGGAGCATACGATGTGCGTTTGAGCCCGTTCAAGTTGTGTTGGGTTCGTATCGATGAGGCCTACGCACACATCCATTTTGAATCCATTATGAGAACTTTGATTTTTAGGCCTTTATGAGCCCCATCAAGCTCCTGGATCTAATTTTGGATCAGCTGGTCTCTTAGTGTGCCAATAAATATATTTTAGGCCAAATAATTATTCCACTACAGGACCACTCTCTTGTTTCTTTATCACCTGAAGTCTTCCGCCAAATGTTAATATTGTCAGAGCCAACATTGATGTTCAGAGGAGAAGACTCCAAGCAATTCCTAAGAAAGCATAATAACGGGTTGGACCTCTTGCCCAAGTTCTTGGAAGACCCGATGGAAGTTCTTGAAGATATCACAAGCTTGCAGGTTAGTTCATTTAGAAATCTATTTCGGGAAATTTTCTGGCTATTTACAAGAATAACGAGACAAGAATCCACAACAAGCATTTATCTCATGGTTCTTTATATTTTGTATTTCACAGTCAAGGAACACACCATATTTTATTGGGGGAACCTA
>ML790393.1:27001-48419 GCA_009831015.1 Picea engelmannii | reverse complement strand
TGTACATCACAACATCTCGTCCTGATATAATGCAAGTTGTTGGAATGGTAAGTCGTTATCAGTCTTCTCCTAAACAAATTCATTCAGTAGCTGTCAAAAGGATATTCAAATACTTGAAGGGAACAATGACTTATGGTCTGTGGTATCCCAGAAATCAGAATTTCCAGTTAACTTCTTATTCAGATGCAGATTGGGCAAATTGTGTAGATGAAAGAAAGAGCACCAGTGGAGGTGCCTTCTTCCTGGGAGACTCATTGGTAGCATGTATTAGTAAGAAACAGGGGTCTATTTTCTTATCAACTACAGAAGCAGAGTACATTGCTACTGCTACTTGTTGTACTTAGATCTTGTGGATGATTCAAACTCTTACAGATTTGAAGGTAAACTATACTTATCCGATTACAATTCACTATGATAACACTAGTGCCATTAGTGTCTCCAAGAATCCTGTTCTTCATTCCAAGACTAAGCATATCCCAATAAAATACCATTTTCTCAGAGAACAAGTCACAAACAGAATTGTTCAGTTGAATTATATCCCTTCCATAGAACAGATAGCAGACATATTTACTAAACCCCTAGCCAAGACACCATTTGATTATCTCCGATAGAAGCTGGGTGTCATCCCATCTGACATCTAAGCATGTTTATCTTGTTAGGGGGATTTTTGTATTGATTGATTGAATATCTGATACCTCCTAAAAATATTGCAACAGCTCAAGGAGAGCATGTTCTCTTTGACATTGATGTCAAAGGGGGAGAAAAGAATCTGGGTGCCTTTGTTTCCATCAATGCCAAAGGGGGAGATTGTTGGCATGTTTTACAGGCAACATATGCTTGTCATTGATGGTAAGTACAACAATGATGATGGTTTGAGGACTGGAAGAATGTAATAGACGGGCACCATAAGTATTTTGGGAAGACGCTGCAGAGCAAGCTCGATAAGATCAGAAGAGATAGTGCATAAGATGGTTGGCATGCTTTACAGGCAGTATGTGCTTGTCACTGATGGCAAGATCAGAGTATGCAGCGAAGGAAAAACAAGGACAAAGTAAGCTCGGGAGGAATTAGCGCATAGTTGGATGCAGTGCCTAAGCTCAAGAGGAGAAGCGTCAGTGATCGTTGGATCCCATTTAAATTCCCAAAAGAAGGAGGACCGTCAGATCAAATTGTAGACAAGAAGAACGCACAGAAGACGAGGATAGATATCAGGCATCAGATCTGAGCATAAGTTCTGACCATCATTGGATCAAGAAGAACCTGCACATTCTTTAAAGTGTAAGATCGAAGTAGTGGTCCAACTCCATTTCAGATTTTTGGCTATCGAGATTTCAGATATCGGGAGATGGAAATGTCAAGGTTCCTTACAACATGAGTCCCGAAATCACGAAATAATTCTAACCATCGGATCGAGGACTGATCTGAACCATTGATCAGGAACAATGAAGGCTCATGGAGTTGTGAAGCCTCGATAAAATCTTGATCGCTGATCCAAGAGGGACGTGTGGCAGAAGATCAGAGCATGTCAAAGACTCCATTTCGGGGTTTCGTGAATCGCGACTTGGAGAGTCAAGAAACAATACCACAGGAATGTCGAAATCGCGAAATGATCTGATTCGTCAGATCAAGATTTGATGTGGACCGTTGATCCAACCCCATTTCGTGGTTTCGGATACCGAAAGTTGGAGTGTCGAAACACTTTGCAAAAAGAATGTCGAAATCGCGATATGATTGGAGCCGTTGATTCAAGATATGATCTGGACCGTCAAATCATAGGACAAGTGGAAAGCGATTGGAATTTCACTGACTTGGAGTCAACAGAGCATGGTGTGGAAACTCGTGGGATGCGAGATCGCGATAAGACCTGGACCATCGGATCTATGGAGATTTCAACCGTCGATCAAACTTGATGAAGTTTATAAACTTGCGAAATATGAAGCGCCTTTGGCACAGCCCGTGGTCACCGTCGGTGGTCATGAGAAAGGAAGGAGCTAGTTTAGACAAGCTCCATTTCAGAGTTTCGGGGATCATGACATGGAGAGTAACGAAATCTTTACCACAGGGATCCCGAAATATTGAAATGCGAATTGGCAAAATAAATGCAAGATCACATGAAGTCAATCCAACGGTGCAGGGGATTTTGGGCACGATCGGAGGGCTAATGTTGCTCCTCTCAGTCTAACTGTTGTAAACCATTGATGGTCTCTACCAAAGGATTCAAAGAGACCTCTGTGTGATCGCCAGAGGAGATGAAGGGTCTCCAAGCTTCTTCCAGTGAATGAAGACAATTCTTAGAGGGACTGACAAGTCAATGAGCATTGAAGTTTGTAACTGAAGCAGAAAGTATAAGCTCAACTATGCCAGAGAAGACGAAGAGTCTCAACTGCTAAAGAGGCTAAGGAATCTCAGCATGACATCCAGTGATGATGAACGCGTGGGCAAACTGCCAGAGAAGCTGAGAAGTCGTAATGATGATCAGACAGAGCACTCACTATGAAGAGATGCATAAGCATTGCACATATTGCATGCACAAGGAGAACAGAAGCTATAAGAACACAGCACAAAGAAGTGATGACGTTGTTGTTGCTGAGGTGAAGTAATGCATGTGTGAGGAAGTAAAGAGGTGGCGCAGTAGCTGAAATGGAGTGGAAACAAAAGGTGCATTGAATGGGAATGGCACATAGAGCACAAAAGGTAGAAGAACAGAATGGGCAGCGGATGCATGCTAGAAGACAGTGAGGAAGATTGAGTAGCAAAATCTTGCAGAACAGTGATGAGACTGGTAAGTTGTTATTGAACACTATATCACTGTAATAGGTTTCATTATTTCATATTCATATTTCAGGGTGGTTGGGAGGTGCTAGGGAGGATCGGTGTCCTCAGAGGTTCAAGTGGGTGCTTGAACACAGGGAGTTGTAGTTTCATTCTAGTTGGTGCTAGAGAAACCAGGGAGTTGGTGCTTCCTTCTAGTTGGTGCTAGAGAAACCAGGGAGTTGGTGCTTTCTTCTAGCAGGTGCTAGAGAAAATAGAGAGTTGGTGCTCTCAGCAAGTTTCAGATTGCAAAACAGAGGTTGTAGCCTCACATTAAGTTGGTGCTCAATTATAGATGATGTACGGAACTTAAAAGACTGCCTATCATTTCAAAGAAGAAGAGGTTTTCTCCCTTTATGGGTTTCCTCATGAAAAAATGTCTTTGTGTATATCTTATGTGTGACTAATGCTCATTATTTTATTGTCCATATGTTGTATAATGTTGATGATCACTTGAAGAAAGATTAAGAATGTATTAATACACTTAAAAATTGTTTAAGCACAATAACAACTGATTCACCCCCCCCCTCTCAGTTGTTTTAGTAATTTCAACAGAAAAGGCCCCGATGAGAAGAGTGTTCAATCCCTGGATACCACTCCCAAGAGTACGACATCCCGTAGCATCACTCCAATGGCCCACCCCAGTAAGAAATCAAACCAGAATTATTCAAACGGAGGAGGAGATAACAACCCTCCTCGTAATAAAATTGATAGTTCTCACAAGCTTCCTGTGAAGAAGAAGAGAAAAAAAATTGTAGGGCAGTCGAAAGAGCCCGAAATTGAGATTGAGAACATGGAACTTGAGGCTGATCTGGATAGCGTATTCCGCAACCTTGATAATCCCGAAGACGCGATCCAGCATAGTCGCCCAATGGAAATAGCTGAGACCACAATTTTTGACGAAGATGAATCCTTCGTATTCCAGAGCGTTGTTCTTCACAACAAGTCTAAAAATTTAATTATTGAAAAGAGAGATGTAAAAAATAAGAAAGGGAAATCTCGTTCAGAGATTAACCTTGGGAACATGCGGTTGTCCCAAATCTCCCAACTTCACCAAGCAACTGGAGATGTTCTTGATGATTCCATTGGAGGCATTGAGGCCGAGAATGCCAGACTGAAGGACCGATCAAGGAATTGGAGGAAGCTTGGATTCTTATGCCATTTCTTGCTAGTCCTTTAGCAATAGTCATGCCTACCACCCCTGTAGCCAAGTTAAGAGGATCCTCCAGCCTCCTCACATCATGTAGAGGCTATGGGGAGAAGAATATCAAGAAAGAATGGAACTGATTACTGAGGCCTGGGAAACATTACAAAGTATGGCTTCCCTTGGAACGAGGGCACATGCTTTGCACAAACATTTGCAGGTGGATTTAAAAAATGAAGAATGTTTCTATTTAGACATGGTCATCCCTTTTGGCACCCATGTCAATAACATGACAGATACGAGAAGAAGACAAGAAGATCTCCCCTCCCAAAACCAGATCACTCAATTAAATGCATGCTGGAAAGAGAAAGTGAAGAACCTGCATCTCATTATCCAATCATGTGAACAATACATATCAAAGAAAGAAAATTTATTTAGAAAGTTGCTTGAAATAGACTTAGCCGGAAGGAACAATGAGGTCTAAGACCCCAACTTAATCGTCAACTCCTTGCCCTTAACTAAGCAAGAATTCGATAAACAAGTTAATATTTTTAAGGGGTTGTCTTTAGAATTTTTTTACAGCATCCTTGAATATGGTGAAGATGACGTGGACAACTGGCTAGTCGACTATTCCGTACAAAATGAAGAAATTGATCAGGCTCTGCGTAATCTTTCTATCGATCTAAGGGAATTAGAAAAGGAACTTTTCAACACAAAAATCTAGGATGAGATCAACGTGGCCCCCTTGAGAGGATACATTGAAGAATGGGTCCAAAGGGCAATGGATCAGGTCACCGACGAAAGGCAACAAGAAGTTTCCACGATTCCAGTAGTCATCGACGACAACAATAAAAAGGCATCAACAAGCAAATAGCAAAAGGGGTGATATGTACCATCACTGTAAGTCTATACTGATCACATCCTGCTTTGTTTATCAATTCAGTTATTCCACCTTTTTAAATGAAAATGTCTAGCCAAAGACTGATACCTTCAAATTTCTTCTTTTCAGGTATTGCTCTCTACCGTCGCCTACTTCTTCTTTCCAGAGTCCTATTTCTTATACATATTTATCTTATGGTCCGCGAGAACCCCAATCCCAGTCTATATGAAAAACGCATTTAAATTTCCAGGAATATGTAACAGAAAATATTATTTTTTGATATATTTCAAATAAAACTATTTTTATCTCATTTTATATTTATGTGCTCGGAAATTTTTATCTTCAACTATGTTGAATGTCAAGAAATTGTGTTTATTTAATTTGAATGTAACTTTATATGTGTCTTTTGGGTTTTATCTTTTTCTCATGCATATCTTTTTCTCCTGCTATGCATATAACTTTATTTTTCCTGGCACATATAGAGACACACAAGCCAAATGATTTATGAAAATTGTACTTAACTCTAACTAGTTGGAAGTATATGGAAATCATTATGAATGAATTTCATAAATACATTGAAGAGATAAAACATGCAAGGTAGGAACAGAAATTTCGAACATAGCAAGTCACACTATTAGTAAGAACGGAAATTTCGAAAATAGCAAGATGGATTATATACTTTCAAAAACTAAATGGAGCTCTAGAGGCCATGTTTCATTTCCTGCATGGGTACCACATGTGCTTCATGCTGCTTGCCACATCTCTGCTGCGGTTTCTATCTGCCTCCGCTACTTTTTCCCCATCCCTGTGCATTTATTCCCAATTCAACTCGGCAGGGACTACGCTACCATGCAACACTTGTTTAAAAAAATGCTATGTTATAACTCATAAATAACCTTACTTGAAAGAATCAAATCTTAATGACCTTAAACATATCTTTTAAAATTCCCTTCATCGCATACATTTATACACCCCATTTTCCTTTTTCCTTCTTTCTTCAAACATTAAGATGTTCACTATATATCTTTGTCACATTCATTTACCATTTCATCAATAATTAAGATCACTCTATATATTGTCCCCGGGGTGTAGGACAATTGGTGACAAAGTGTGTTGTTAAGCCACTCCGTGTTGAAAAGCCACCGGTTCGAAACTTGCGGGGACAAAAATCCAACCATGTTAAGGGTTGGTGTGGCTCAGGCCGGGTGAGATCCTCGGGTGATTTTGACGGCTTAGATGCCCCTGAGTCGCGGTTTCTCAAGACAAAGGTTAATCTTGATGCCAAGAAGGTCCGGACCAATTAACAAACCAAAAAAAAAGATCACTCTATATATTTGTCACATTCCTATTTACCATCTCAAAAATTAATGATGTGAAATTAAATGACAAGAATTCCTACATTAATGAGACTAAAATTAAAAAGTATGTGGTCGAAGGGTTATTCATCATTATGTGGGGAATGCCTCAATCTTTTGGAGAGGTATGCTATTGACTATTTACTGGTTGAAGTCTTGGCTAATTTGGAAAGTAGGGAATGGAATGCAGGTCAAGTTAGGAGAAGATTCCTTTGTTGGAGGAGAATCTTTCTACAATGTCTCATCTTTTCTATGTGAATTTTTGAAATCTTGAAGCACTTTGTTCTTAGGATAGATAAAAAATCCTCTTTATCTGTTTAATGAACAAAATTATTGGCTTAATGCATCTGATTTTGGTTTGGATGGTCGTTGGGCTCATGAATGGTCTCAATTTATCAAGAATTTAGATTCTTCAAGAGTGAGATTTTAAAAGAGGATGACAGTGTAGTCTGGGCAAGGAACTTCTCTGAAGGTATTGTTACAACCAAGTTAGCTTATGATGATATTTCTGCTGCTAATTCCTGGATTGTCGCAAAATGGTGGTATAATAGATTATGGAAATGGTACATCCCTGAGAAATTTAAATGCTTTTGTTGGTTATGCTTGGAGGGGAAGATTCTAACGTGGGATAATATCCATAAAAGGGGTTATCATGGATCCGGTTTATGTTTTCTGTGTTTTAGAGAGGAAGAGTCAGTCTCTCATTTATTCATCAATTGATCGTTTCTTCAATGAGTTTGGATTCTGGTATGTGATAGATTGTATTTATCTATAGTTTGGAGAGGTGACTCTGTTGATCATTGTCTTCATTTATGGGTTAAAGATAGACCAAATATGGTTGAATTACCAATTTTTATAATGTGGGGCATTTTTCTTACCAGAAACAACTATATATTTGAGGGAATTAGACCTAACCCTAAAGTTACTAGTTTAAAACTATTGCCTTTTTTCAGGAGTACGTCATATAGATAAATTTGTGAACGTTGATTCTAGTTTTAAATTCTCCTCTCCAAACTTGCAGAGCAATATTTGGGTGGGTCATTTTGATGGTGCAACTTCAGGGGGCATTTGTGGAGCTGGTTTTATACTCAAATTTTCTCAGAAGCATTCATTTCACATTTTCTTTGTAGGGGGCAGAGGATCTAATACTAAGGCATAACTTCAAGCTCTGTGGGGCTTACTTCGGTTGGCTCGTAGAAAATCTATCAATCAATTACAAGTCCTTGGTGATTCTAGAGTCATCATCAAGTGGGTTGAAGGAAGTTTCAAGTTAAATATTTTGAAACTTGAGCATTGGAAAAGTCGGATTGGTCTTCTCAAGAAAAAGTTTAACTATATTTCTTTCTCCCATATTTATAGGCATCTTAATTATGTTGTTGATTCATATTCGAAGAAGGTTGTCCACATTCCTCCGGGTGCTCTTTTCATAGAGTAATGGATAAATGGAAGGATGTCCTCCATGAAATCTTGTCCTTTATCCCTATCTTAAGATGATCCTTTTGTCCGTTTTATGCTATGTGAACATAATGTATGCTCTTTGTATTTTTTACCCTTCAGGTTTTGGTACCTAGCTATGTATTTTAGAGCTTTAGGAGGGTTGATAGTCCGATCTATGGAAAGATAGGTCAATCCTTTTCTAGGAGGCTTTATTTGTTTCATATTCAGTGACAGTTTGAAATTTTGTATGATGACATAGTAAAGATATGTACTGGACATATTAATTATCTGTGATTAGAAATAATAGCAAGGTAATGTTTTTTTTCCTTGTGAAAAGGAAGGATGTTTGTAACAAATAAATTAGTTAAACATTATATGTTTTAGTCATTTTTTGAGATATTTTTGGGGATATTTGCTTTAAATTCTATCACAAATTATTGTATTTAGAGATTTGAATGATTAATTTTGTGTAATCTTAATGTCCTAGAAGTTTTTCAACACACTGAATCCATTTATACATTTAAAAATACAATTTAAATAACAATAAATTGTGATTTCATAAAAAATTATATTACTAAATTTAAATATATATATATATATATATAACAATTAGACAACACCATAAAATTATACTTTATCATATTACTCCATTAAATATTCCAGCTACATTTATCTTTAAAATATAACTTATAATAAAATACTTTACAGTACACAGTCCCACCTTGTAATACAATTACTATTTTAATATCATAAATTGATATATTCAACCTACTTTCAATACGCAAAGTTGAAGGTCGTGGCTTTTCCTCTTGTTCAAAACTACTTTAAATCAAAATTTAATATTTCATTTACAAGATATTTTAAGGACCGGAACGTGCTTGGCATATTTTGAAGGTACGATAAAACAATTATGAATGGAAACGTACTACCAAAGACTAATTTCCACGCGTTTTGCCTTTCAGGCATGGTGGCCCACCAACAGCCCCGCCCCGCCGAGCCTATCTCTTATCTCTTTGCGTGTGGAGTCAATACACGTTATACTGTCGGGCATAGGCACACTGTATATGCTCTGTACCTGGACAGAATTAGCAAAAAAGTGTGGAGAGTGGATATGGACTACGATTCCACCACCGTCCATTCAAGACAAGATGATGAACCAAACGAAAAAGTATATTGAATGGACGCCGGTCACGGGCTAAACAGTTTTATTCAATGGAAACCAATCACGGACAAGATGCTTAAACAGACAGCTGTAGCAAAAATCAATTGAATGGACACCACTGTTCTTTTAGAGTACCTCACGGACAGGATGCTCAAACAGCTGGACCCAATAATGTTGAAGGCAATGGGCCGTCTCGGCGCAGTTGATGGTCGGCCACTACGTCTTTAAACGCAAAACGCGTGGGAACATCTTGACTGGAGAGGCGAAGGGAACAATCTGTAATCTATAAATTTAACAATTTTTCAACAGATTATACAAAAATAATCATTTAAATTTATAAATCTAACAATTTCTCAACATAAAACATTTAAACTATTACCTTCAACTACTTTAAATCAAAATTTAATATTTTATTTACAAGATATTTATATTTATAAGCACCGGGACTTCCTTTGGCATATTTTGAAGGTACACAAAACATTTATGAATGGAAAAGTAGTATCACAGATTAATTTCCACGAATTTTGCCTTTCAGGCATGGCCCACCAACAGCCCCGCCGCGCAAAGTCTATGTCTTTTTTCTTTGCGTGTGCAGTCAATACACGTTATACTGTCGGCCATAGGCGCAACTGTAAGACACAAAGATAAAATAAATCTAGAGAATGCATATGGACTACAATTCAACCACCGTCCATTCCAGACAAGATGATGACCCAAATGAAAAGTATATTGAATGGACGTCGGTCACGGGCTAAACAGCTTTATTCAATGGAAACCAATCACGGACAAGATGCTTAAACAGACAGTTGTACCAAAAATCAATTGAATGGACACCACTGTTCTTTGGGAGTACCTCACTGACAAGATGCTCAAACAGCTGGACCCAATAATGTTCGAAGGCTATCGGCCGTCACCACGCCTTTAGTTCCACTACTCCATAAACAAAAATAAATAATTAACAAATATAAAGTACTGTACAATCATGGGTTGTTTTGTATAATAAAATTTGATTATCTGTATGTAACCAGTGGAGTAAATAAAAAGTTAAGTTTTTGTGGATAATAACCGAACTTACCCTTTACAAGCAGGTGCTTGAACACTCTCCCGTGCAGCTCCCCGCATGAGTGTTTTTTAAGAGTTACAACATTTGTAACGCATTGGTGAGTACACAATTTAATCATCTTGTTTCGATTGTAGATTTTCTTCATATATTTTCATCTTCTTCAATGAATTTAAATTTTCCATCTATTTTCATCTATTTACATCCATAAAGAATAACAAGTGTAACAAGAGTCTCAAAGAGGAGTTTCTTCTTATCCCAACTCCAAAGATCAGCTGATTTACAATTGTTTTTAAGCCCATAATAAGCTTTCTATCCCCCAATAATCCTTTTCTCAATGCTATAATTCCAATTGAGCTTGTGGTGAATATCAATTCCAAGATATTTGTAAGAAGTCACTTCCTCCAAGTTGTTGTTGTCATATACAAAGGTATCATAAGGGATCATATTGGATTTAATGATCATGACCTTAGTCTTATCAGTATTACCAATCATACCCATATTGGAGCAAAAATCCTTGAGGATTATTAGTTGTTTTTCAAGATCATGGGGACTCCTTGCCATAAGAATGATATCATTGGCATAAAGAAGAAGATTGATGACTATACCAGTGAGAGTACGGCCGACAAAACCTGTTTTTTCCAAGCATTCTTCTAACTTGTCAATGTATATGCCAAAAAGGGTAGGGGACAAAGGACAACCTTGTTTGACTCTGATATTGCAGTTAATCTCTTTTGACTAGCCTTCAGTGTTTTTAAACTTAGCAATCGCATTCTCATGCATCCTTATTGCAACAACCCTCAACTCGAGAGGCACTTTTATCTCTTCCAACCTATTCCAAAGGTTTTTCCTAGGAACCATGTCAAAATCTTTTCTAAAGTCAACAAAACAACAAAAAAGATTGGTTTTAGTATTGCAGAACTCCTCTGTAATGATCCTAAAGGTAACAAGATGGTCCACAGTTGAATGATATCTCCTAAACCCAGCCTGGCCTTTAGCTCTTTTACCGTGACTTTCTAGCCAAAGGCTAATCTTCTTTTCCAAAATAATTCCATAAAGCTTGGCTAAAATTGGGCTAATCATAATGGTCCTATAATTAGAGGGAATGTTTCTATCCCCCTTTTTAAAAATAGGAACAATGAGGCTTTGCGTCCAGGGTTTAAGGAAACCCTGCTAGACTGCTAAATTGAAGAGCTTGTGTATGTCAGGGATAAGGATTGGCCCTCCAATTTTAAAAATTTCAGCTTGGTAGTCTTCAATGTCCTTAGCTTTCCCATTTGCGAGCCGCTTAACCCCGAACTCTATGTCATCTAAAGAAAAAACTTATTCCTTTGTAGGGACAATATGAATGGTGTCCATGGCATTAGGGAACTCGTAAAGATTTTTAAGGTAGGAATTTCAGTCCCTTAAGGGAATCCTATTATTTTCTTTAGTATTGTGTTTTAGTATTTGGCTCCAGAACTTCTTAGGATCCAACTTGTATAGTTGTGAAAGTTTCTCTTGCCTTTTATAGATATTGTTGAATTACTGAGAGGGGGGGTGAATCAGTAATAGCGTAATTATAATCATTTTTCTTCAAATGTTATATCAATGTAGAATTATCTTCCAATAATGAGTAGTAAAAAATAAACAATCACACACATACACTGTACATCAGTGTTTTACGTGGAAACCCAAATCGGGAGAAAACCACATAATGTTTTTTTTTATATGTCTTGAAGAATTACATTCATTGGAAGCACCAACTTCCTTTGTTTTCTAGCTGCAACTGGAAGAAGGCTCCAACCCCTTAGTTTCTCAGGCTACAACCTGAGGGAAGCTCCAACTCCCCAATTCTATGGATACAACCAGAAGGAGGCTACAACCCCCTATGTTCTCCAGCTGCAACTGGAAGGTGGCTACAACCACCTGTCCTTGCCCCATACAACCACCCTGAAGTAGAAGTAGAATGCAGGAACCACTGTCACACTATCACTGTGAGATATACCGCTGTAAACCTGTACCAATAAATCTGAACCATGCATCAACCTGTACCTCAACTTGTACCATAAACAAGTGCACCAACCATGCACCGACCTGTACCAAACAACCTGTAATCAACCTGTACCATAAACAAGTGAATCCAACCATGTACCAAGTATGTATCAATCATGTGTCAACTATTCATCAACTATCACTCATCAATATGTACCAACATCATCAACTATACACCTCATGTATGTGCCAACTCATCAACTACTTGTCTCAACCATGTACTCAACATGTACCTAAACCAAAAGCCCTCATCAATTTCATCATCCAAATCTGATTTGTAGCTCTGTAATAGACCTGGTGTATATTATCAAATTCCTGCAAACCTTCCTTAACTTTAACAACAAGAGACTAACATTTCCATCAAACTTTTCTTTAGTCTCACATGCCTAGTTTTAGATTAGTCAACAACCCTAACTTGAAGTAATCATAACTTTGAACCTATAATGTATTAAGATCTGAAACTGATATACAATGTTCTTTAGTGTGTTTTATGCAATTTCTCCAGGTGTCACTACTTGGAACCTCTCAAAAAATGATTTATAGCAAAAATGGCATACCTTGTTGAATTTTGGCTTATTCTAGAGAGAAACCTTGTAGAGTTGTCCCCGCATGAAATATTTGATGAATTGATCTGAAACTGTGAAAAAGAATACTACAGACTGTACCCTAACCAACACATTTGGTCTCACTGAATTTGGATCTATTATGAAGAAGTTATGACATTTTTACCCGAAACACCTGTTTTTGACTAATTTCATGACTAGCCACAAACCCTATTTTCCACGAATTGTAACTCCCAAAATACAACGACCCACAAGATGATTTTTTTACCACAGATACTTGGATATGTTTTCTCAATTTCATAACAATTTCACATTCTGAATCATTATAGAAAAACAGTTATAGCGAAAATGGTGAGATGATCTGTAAATAACATACCTTAGAAAGCACCATCAAAAGAATTTATCCTTCCTTGCATTTCAGCCTTCTTTTCTTCACCTTGCCTCAAAATTTCGGCTTAGATATCCTTGGTTACCTCAGACACCTATAGATATTCAATATGCTCAAGTGTGATTAAAATGAGAGAGCGTTGCCTCTTATTTATACTATCCAAGTAGCTTCCTTAAAAACATCTTCTAGGTCACTTGGCCCCACTTTCCTTATTTTAAGGTTAACCCACTTCTAATTTCTCCATTAAATTTATTACTAAAATAATTTATTTTGTATTCACTTTGAATTATAATACACTCATTACTTCATTTTATTATTTACCTTTTAAAATCTCTTAAACTACTTTGACTATGACCTTTTGGGGCTTCTAGATGACATATGAGTGTCCTCCAACTTCGTAAGACCATAACTCTCAAACTGTGAGGAGTTATGTGACGTTCCAAATACCACCAGAAATGGCATAACAAGCATTATTCATCTAGGATGGTTTCCCTGACAAATTCCATGTCCTTCATCTCATTATTCCAAAATTAAGCATGGGTTCTATTACTCTGCAAAGCGTCTTCCAGTGAAGGATTTCACCATAAGGGGACCACTTTGGAGTTCATCCATATTTACTTCTTATCAACCATGACAAAACAATAATTAGTCATATTTACATCAAACAATATTGGTTCCATTACCCAGACCTTTGTGCTACATGGCTTTCTTCAAGAGTTGACATCAATGACAACCAACCTTAATCAACAATCTCCCCCTTTGGCATTGATGGAAACACTCTAATGAAATATTGAAATCATATCACTCATGCTCTCCCTAGAACCATGCCTCTGTCCTCTGCATCTGATAAATCTCTCCCCCTTTGTCATCAATGGCAAAGGTATCTTTCCATCCGGAGTTGCTTCCCCTAACTGAATTGTCCTCTTATGGTGCTTCCTCATGTACATCTAAGACATATAAGATAAGCATTCAAAAAACATTCATTTTGGAGTAGAAATAACTGCAAGTCTTTGGCGAAGATATTCAAAGGCTTCCCATGGAAGTGGTTTTGTAAAGAAGTCTACCACTTGTTCTTTTGTGCCCACATACTCAACTCAGATGTTCTTTTCTGCAACCTGTTCCCGTAGAGAGTGATACTTGATTGGAATGTGCTTCGTCTTGGAGTGCATCACCGGGTTTTTTGAGATAATGATGGCGCTTGTATTATCACAATATATTGGAATGGGCTCATCATACTCAACCTGTATATTTGTCAAAGTTTGTTTCATCCAAAGAACCTGTGTACAACATGTTGCTGCTGCAATATACTCTGCCTCGGCTGTAGATAGAGATATTGATGATTGTTTCTTGCTCAGCCATGATACTAAACACTCACCCAAGTAGAACGTTGCTCCACTGGTGCTTCGTCGGTCATCAATACAACATGCCCAATTTGCGTCTGTGTAGGCAATTAGTGATAGATCATTTCCTTTTGGATACCATAGCCCAAACTCTTATGTTCCTTTGAGATATCTGAAAATCCTCTTCATTGCTAATACATGTGATTCCTTTGGTGTTGCTTGAAATAATGCCACCTGTCCAACTGCTTGCATTACATCTGGTCTGGATGCTGCCACATACAATAGGTTGCCAATCATTGATCTGTATTGCCTTTGATCTGTAGACTTTAAATCATCATCTTTGCTCAACTTGCAATTGGTTTGCATGGGAGTGACAACTGGTTTGCAATCTTCCATTCCGAACCTATTTAGCATTTCTCTGATATACTTGGTTTCTTTGACATATCTGACGTCCTAGAAAGAAGGATAGTTCTCCAAGTAGCGACATTTCAAATTCTTTCTGCATATCTTTTGCAAATTTCTGGCTTAACCTGTCATCATCACTACCAAAAATAATATCATCAACATAAAATTCAATTAATAAAATATTACCTTCACTTACCTTGATGTAGAGATTGTTGTCTGCACTTCCTTTTCTGAACCCTGCCTGCTACATATAATTATCCAGTCTAGAGTACCATGCTCTAGGAGCTTGTTTTAGACCATACAAGGTCTTCTTTAATTTACACACATAATCTGTGTTCTCTGACAAATGAAATCCTTCTGGTTGTTCAATGTAGACTTCTTCTTCAAGTTCCCCATTCAGAAAAGCTGATTTTACGTCCAACTAATATACTTTAACATTTTTGGAGCATGCATAAGCTAAAAGCAAATGGATTGCTTCCATTCTAGCAACTGGGGCAAATGTCTCTTCAAAGTCGATTCCTTCAATCTAAGCATATTCTTTACATACCAATCTAGCTTTGTTCCTTGTAACCTGTCCATCTTCATTCAATTTATTCCTGAAAACCCATTTTGTGCCGATCATATTCTTATTTTTTGGTCTTGGAACCAATTCCCAAGTGTCATTTTTCTCTATTTGATCCAATTCTTCGTCCATGACCTTATTTCAAAATTTATCCTTGTTGGCTTCTTCAAAATAGTTTGGTTCAATTGTAGATAGGAGTGCTGGGTGTGTTTGTTCTAGTGAACGGATTTTTGTTCTAGTCTCAACTCCTGCATCTTTGTTTCCAATAATCTGATATGAAGGATGATTCTTCTGTACTTGTTTGCTAGGTGTCTTTGGAAATACTTGTTGAACTTGTTCTTCTGCTTTTGTCGGATTCTCTTCATCATCATCCTCCTCTTCTACTTCTTTTTCATCTTCTTCTTTAAAAAGTTTTTCCATTGATTTGTTTTCATCTTCCTTTGATTCTGGTCTGCATGTTTCATCAATTGTTACATTGATGCTTTTCACAACTTTGTTTAATCTTAGATCGTAACACTTGTATGCTTTCCTTGTACTTGAGTAACCAACAAGTATTCCTTTGTCCACACAAGAGTCAAACTTTCCCATTCTTCCATCTTCTCTTTTGATGTAACATTTGCTTCCAAAAACTCTGAAGTGCTTCACATTTGCTGGTCTTCCTTTCCATAGCTTGTAGGGAGTTTTATCAGTGTTGTTTCTAAGCATTACTCTGTTTTGAATGTGAACTGCTTATGCACTGCCCGTGTCCAAAAAATATATGTCAACTTTGAATCCATTATCATTATTCGAGCCATTTATTGTACTGTCATGTTCTTTCTTTCAACAACTCTATTCTGTTGAGGTGTCCTAGCGATGAATAATTGTTTTTTTATTCCATGATCGTTGTAGTAGTCCATAAATTCCCTTGAGGTGAATTCTCCTCCATTATCCGATCTTAAACATTTGATTCTTGAATCCATCTCATTTTGAACCATTTCCTTGTAGATCTTAAAGTTTTCAAAAGCTTCTGACTTGTTCTTGAGAAAGAAAACTGCAGTGATTCTTGTATAATCATCAACTAATAACATAAAGTATCTCTCACCTTTTAAGCCTTTTGTTGTAGTTGGTCCAACTAGATCAATGTGCACAATTTCCAGTGGTTTTGTTGTTGAATATTCCTTTGATTTGAACCTAGTCTTTGTTTGTTTTCCTTGTTGGCAATTGCATAAAGTGTTGGTTGGTTTCGTTATATGAGACATTTCTCTGATTGCTTCTCTTTTGCTGACTTTGACAAGGTTAGCAAAATGCATGTGACTCATTATTCTGTGCCATAGGCAACTTTCATTTTCCTTTCCTAAACAACAGCTTTCATTTCCAATTTCGCTTAACACATATATGTTGCTTGAAGTTCTTGCAGCTGTAGCGACCAATTTCCCTAAACCTTCTTTTCTTATCTCACACTTTTGTGAATCGAAAGTAACTTTATGACCTTGGTTGCACATTTGACTCACACTTAAAAGATTATGTTTCATATCTTCTACTAGTAGAACATTTTCTGCCTTTTCATTCTTGTTCTCATTTTGTATTGTGCCTTTTCCAATGATTTTGGCTGAATCATCATTTCCAAAGGAGACTGATCCATCTTTCCTTTCGTGATGTAAGAAACTTGTCTCTATCACCTGTCATGTGTTTTGAACATCCACTGTCAACATACCAAACACGTTTCTTCTGTTTAGCTTGTAGAGCGACTGTGCATTCTTCATTGTTATATTAATCTTTCTTTCTTATCCATGTCATTTTCTGAGGTTCTTGTTTGTGACTCTATTAAGGTTCTTTAGAAGGGATTGTCATTCTGCAATTTTTGGCCATGTGTCCAAAATTGTTACATTTGCAACATTCCACTTCAGTGCTCAAAGATTCAAACCTGTTGTAACTTCTTCTCTATGTTTCACTAGGTCTTTTTGAATAACCCCTTTGTGTATGGCTTTCAAAGTAGTTATTGTTCTTGTTGTTAGCTCTGCAATTTACAACTTTATGTCCAAAATTATTACATGCATAACATAAATCAAAAAATATAGTTTGATACCTGATAGTTGAAGATTTTCTGAAAGGAGGTGCTCTTATGAATCCTTCTTCTTCTTGAGGCCTTGTTGATTCTGAAATCTGAATCTTCTCGGTGGAGGGGTGTCCTTGTAATCTTCCTTGTATATCTTTTTATCCCCTTTGATTGTTTCTGCATAGCTTTTTGGATTAGTTTATTGCTCTGTTGTTTTGGAGCTTGATCCCTTTTCTGTCTGATTGTATCCAAGTCCAGACTTGTTAAGATGAGATTTTTTACTGCTGATAATGTTATCTAGAACTTTTGAGCTATTCTGCATATTTTTCTTTTGAATATCCTTTCTCAGTGTAACAATCTCTGCTTCCAGATTTCCAATGATCCTGTCCTTTCCTTCTAGCTGTTCTTTGAGTGCTTCTTCAATTCTTTTATCTTCTTCTATTTGAACCTTCAATTTTGTGATCATTTGTTCTAGTTCTTGAGTGTTTTTTTTCTTTTCTAGTTTTGCATGTAGTTTCTTGTTTTTCTTGTTTTCTCTTCTGATAACTTCTATGGAACTCATTAATTCTTCTCGGAAGTCAACTTCTGCCTCTTCAATTTGTTCTTCATATTCTTCTTCAGAGTCTTTTTTATCAGAGTCTTCTACTGCCATGAATAGAACTCTCCCTGTTTCACTGTCACTGACTTCATCTTCATCTAATGATGAGATGTCTTCTTTGGTGCAAAAGATTTTCTTGAAAACTTTCTTTGTAGTTCTTTTACCTTTATATGTTTGTCTATCTTTTGAGTAATCTTCATCATTTCTATTTTTCTTATGAGGACATTTGTTAGCAAAATGACCAATACCATCACAATTAAAATAAATTAAAGGAAGCTTACCTCTATACCTACCGTTGGTTCCCTTGTTCAGTCTTTTGACGAAGTTGGCCACTTCTTCATCATCTTCCGAGACGTAGTTGTTGCTGCTATATTCTTCTTGTTCCTTTTTATTTTGCTTTGATCTTTTGGATGCTTTGAAGGCTGCTTCTTTTACATCTGAATTTTCCTGTTCAATTCTCATCTCATATGCTGTGAAGATTCCATGCAATTCGTCCATTCTTATTGAGTTTAGATCCGATCTTTCTTCTAGTGTTAATATCTTAGGGTTGAACCTCATAGGAAGAGATCTTAGTACCTTTTGAACAATTACAGATTCTTCGATTTATTCTCCCAATCCTATGATTGCATTCACTGTTTCATCGACTCGTAAGAAGTAGGCTGCAATATTCTCATATTCCTTCATTTTTAGTTGTTCGAACTGACTCTTGTAAGTTTGAAGCTTTGCTGCTTTGACTTTTGTATCTCCTTCATAAATATTTCGAAGCTTGTCCCAAATATCTTTAGCGGACTTACAATGTGCAACTTTGGTGAATATCGTTTCACTGAGACCATTCAGAAGTGCATTTGTGGCTTTGGAATTATTCTGACCGAGTTTCACTGCTTTGTCATTTGTTGGTGGAACTGTTGGTGCTATGTATCCATCTACAATTGATTACCAAATTTCAAATCCCTGTGCCTGTATATATGTCTTCATCCCTATGCTCCAAAAAACATACTTCTGTCCATCAAACTGTGGTATTCCATCTTTATACAAGTTGTTGCTCTCCATGATCTACCTTTCAGTGGTTAAACTGGTTTCTGAAGGAACCTGCTTTGATACCAATTGTTGGAATACTGAGAGGGGGGGTGAATAAGTAATAGTGTAATTATAATCATTTTTCTTCAAATGTTATATCCATGTAGAATTATCATCCAATAATGAGCAGTAAAAAATAAACAATCACAATCACACACATACACAGTACTTCAGTGTTTTACGTGGAAACCCAAATCAGGAGAAAACCACAGAATGTTTTTTTTTTATATGTCTTGAAGAATTACATTTATTGGAAGCACCAACTTCCTTTTTTTTCCCGCTGCAACTGGAAGGAGGCTCCAACCCCCTAGTTTCTCAAGCTACAACCTGAGGGAAGCTCCAACTCCCCAATTCTCTGGCTACAACCAGAAGGAGGCTAAAACCCCCTATGTTCTCCCACTGCAACTAGAAGGTGGCTACAACCACCTATCATTGCCCCGTCCAACCGCCCTGAAGTAGAAGTAGAATGATGAAACCACTGTCAGACTATCACTGTGAGATATACTGCTGTAAACCTGTACCAATAAATATGAACCATGCATCAACCATGCATCAACATGTACCTCAACTTGTAATCAACATGTACCATAAACAAATGCATCAACCATGCACCAACCTGTACCAAACAACCTGTAATCAACCTGTACCATAAACATGTGCATCAACCATGCACCAACCTATACCAAACAACCTATAATCAACCTGTACAATAAAGAAGTGCATCCAACCATGTACCAAGTATGTACCAATCATGTTTCAACTATTCATCAACTATGACTCATCAATATGTACCAACATCATCAACTATACACCTCATGTATGTGCCAATTCATCAACTACTTGTCTCAACCATGTACTCAACATGTACCTCAACCAAAAGCCCTCATCAATTTCATCATCCAAATCTGATTTGTAGCTCTGTAATAGACTTGGTGTATATTATCAAATTCTTGCAAACCTTCCTTAACTTTAACAACAATAGACTAATATTTTCATCAAACTTTTCTTTAGTCTCACATGCCTAGTTTTGGATTAGTCAACAACCCTAACATGAAGTAATCATAACTTTGAACCTGTAATGTATGAAGATTTGAAACTGATACACAATGTTCTTTAGTGTGTTTTATGCAATTCCTCCAGGTGTCACTACTTGTAACCTCTCAGAAAATGATTTATAGCAAAAATGACATACCTTGCTGAATTCTGGCTTATTCTAGAGAGCGACCTTGTAAAGCGTGCCCCACATGAAATATTTGATGAATTGATCTAAAAATGTTACACAACATACTGAATTTGGATCTGTTATGAAGAAGTTATGACATTTTTACCCGAAACACCTTTTTTTGACTAGTTTCAAGATTGGCCACAAACCTTATTTTCCACGGAGTGTAACTCCCAAAATACAACGACCCACAAGATGAATTGTTTACCATAGATACTTGGATATGTTTTCTCAATGTCATAGCAATTTCACGGTCTGAATCATTATAGAAAAAAAGTTGTAGTGAAAATGGTGAGATGACCTGTAAATAACATACCTTAGAAAGCACCATCAAAAGAATTTATCCTTCCTTGCATTTCAGCCTTCTTTTCTTCACCTTTCCTCAGAATTTCAGCTTAGATATCCTTGGTTACCTCAGACACCTATAGATATTCAATATGTTCAAGTGTTATTAAAATGAGAGAGCCTTGCCTCTTATTTATACTCTCCAAGTAGCTTCCTTAAAAACATCTTCTAGGTCACTTGGCCCCACTTTCCTTATTTTAAGGTTAATCCACTTCTAATTTATCCATTAAATTTATTATTGAAATAATTTATTTTGTATTCACTTTGACTTATAATACACTCATTACTTCACTTTATTATTTACCTTTTAAAATCTCTTAAACCACTTTGACTACTTTGACCTTTTAGGGCTTTTAGATGACATATGAGGGTCCTCCAACTTCGTAAGGCCATAACTCGCAAACCGTGAGGAATTATGTGACATTCCAAATACCACCAGAAATGACATGACAAACAATATCCATCTAGGATATTTTCCCTGTCCTTCATCTCATTATTCCAAAATTAAGCATGGGTTCTCTTACTCCGCAAAGCGTCTTCCCGTGAGGGCTTTCACCATAAGGGGACCACTTTGGAGTTCATCCATATTTACTTCTTATCAACCATGACAAAACAATAATGAGTCATATTTACATCAAACAATCTTGGTTCCATTACCCAGACCTTTGTGCTACAGGGCTTTCTTCAAGGGTTGACATCAATGACAACCAACCTTAATCAACAGATATAGTATCTTTTTTTCCTTTTAATTAGGGATTTGTACGTATTGATCTTATCGAGTTTTAAGGACTCATTAGAAGCATCCCTTATGGCTTTCCTAGCAATTTTACATTCTTTATCATACCAAGGGTTGGTCTTTCTATTATTCTTTTTATAGGACACCTCGAAAGAGAACTTGTTAATAGAAGTAGAAAGGGTAGTTGTAAAATTATGATAGAGTTCTTCAATGTTGTCCTTATAAGTTAGGAGGTTTAATTTACTATTTAAATCCTTTAAGAAA
>ML790393.1:0-14406 GCA_009831015.1 Picea engelmannii | reverse complement strand
GTCGGGAACATATCGTGACCGTCGGATTGCCTAACTACAAATGCATACTAATGCATACTAAAGAAACACACTTTTACCTAACGACATATTAGACCAAGTAGATCTTAACTAACTCCTAAGTGTCTAAATATCCTAACACTCTTGGAGGGCGCTTCACACTTATTAAAGTGGTATTGGAAGGGAAACCTATGTACTAGATGGCTTTAGCATCCATACTTGCCACAATCCTCTCAAAAATACACAGAATAATTTATAACTTCCTCTGGTCGGGTTGCTCTGTATCTTCTCGTCAGCATCTTTGCAATTGGAAAACTCTGTCTAAGCCAAAGCACAAAGGCGGTTGGGGGCTCCGAAATCTACACCACTTTAGTCAAGCTCTTGCAGCCTCCACTCTCTAGCGTGTTATGACTTCCTCTGGCATTTGGCACTCCATCATCATTGATAAATATATCAGACATCTTTCTATAAACAACCGATTGATTTCTGAACCTGCACACACAAGGGAGACTAGGGCGACTTCATATTTCTGGAGAAATTTAATTAAATCTAGACATTTGATCTCACGCTGGCTTTGTTGGCTCCCTGGATCAGGTATTTCTATTGAGATTGGGCGATATCGCATCCTCAGTCTGAGCAATCACTCAATTCTCCCCCCTCAACTGGTATCTCACCTCCACACACACAAAGTGTGGTTCCTATATCAAGCTAGGATCCACTCCAGCTTGGCCTACGCATCAGATAGTTGGATCTCGAGAAATACCCTCGACCTCAACACAGATCTTGTAATGATTTGGAATAAATTCTGCCTAGACCTTACTTTGTCGGGTATTCACCTAATTAACTTAGAGGATACACTCCAGTGGTCGAGGGGAAACCACTTCGATTTTTTAATAGTCCAGAACATTTATTCCGACATTGCAAATACACACTAGCTTACAAATATTAGAGGCTGGAGAAAGAAATTGTGGTCTTGGGAGCTCCCACTCAAAATCAAACTCTTTACCTAGCTTTTGACTGCGTATAAATTGAACACATGGGACATTCTCCAAAAGAAAGGATGGATTGGTCCAAACATCTGCCACTTGTGTCACTCGGATGCTGAAACAACATACCATCTCTTCATTAGCTGCTCCTTTGCCAGAAATGTCTGGGACATAATTAAATTGATTTTGAACCTCAATTCCACTTGGGACGGGCCCAACCTCTCGAGCTGCTTTGATCACTCGACTTCTAGAGAGAATAACCATAAGCATCTCCCTTCTCTGGTATGTTGGGCTATCTCGCTAATCAGGATTTCAATAATTTTTGAAAATGGAAACCCTTCCACTGACACTGTTGTTTACAAAACTCTTGGCATTTTTAAATCCTCGAATAAGATACACTCACTGAAGACCAGATTACAGTGCAACAAATAGCTTCCTGACTTAGAGGACATTCCCATAGGCTGGTTTGATGGAGAAGCACAATCTAATGGTGAGCAGAGTGGCGCTGGAGGTCTGATTAGAATCACAAAAAACTCCATTTACAAATGTACCTTCAACTGTGGACTGGGAACCAACACCAGGGCTGAATTATTGGGCTCCTGGGCTATGCTTTACTTAGCTTCCAGACTTCATATAGAAAACCTTCAGATCCTTGGGGACTCGAGGATCATTGTTGATTGGCTAAACAAGAAGGGAGACCTCCAAGCAATCTCTATCTCAGCTTGTAAGGACAAAATTAGGCTTCTTCAACTTGCCTTTAAAAAGATCAGCTACACTCACATCTATTGCTAGCACAATAAATCAGCGGACCAACTCTCAAAGGCAGCTCTTTAGGAAAAATTGGGTATCATTACATTTAACCTCTGGATAGATGGCCATGAGGGACCTTCTCATTTTTTACCTCTCTTCTAAGATTATCATCTCTCCCTGATTTGGTCTCTTTTCATTTGTATTCTGGATAATCCTTGGGTCATAAAAGAATTCTGTATCTTTTATAGATTCATAAGTTTTTCTTGTCGGGACTACTCTCTCCCAACATATTACTTTGATTTGTAATATCGTAAGTTTATTTTTTGAACTTTCCATCCTAGTTGGTCGAGAGACCACTATAGGAGAATGTTGTATATCTATTTTACAAAAGCTTCTTCTGCTGCTATTGTAATTCTCGCTTTGGAGAACACAATATATATTAATATAATGGAGAATTTTTCCTGTTGGAAAAAAAGTAACTAATCAGAGTGTCCAAAAGGAGTACCTCCGAAACATCCGAAAATAGATCTCCAAAAAGAGACAAAAAAAACCATACTAGCATACAGAGAAAAGTATTTGGGACATTGCTAGTGGCACTTGTTACAACATGACATAAGAAGAAATTAGCCATTGATTGGTAGAGGAGTACTTCAGACGAGGCGAGATCAACTGCATTCGAACAAACAAAACAATTGGAATAGATATCCTTAATACTCCTTGCTTGATGAGGTAAGTCAATAATACTATAGGTCTTTATATTACCATATAGTACATTAAGGGGTTAGTTTAATCTAATGCCATTTATGTTGCAGGTTATTTGGCTAATTGTAGATCTTTTGTTCAAATTCTTTAATAAGAAGTATTGGTCTAAACCTTGAAATTTTCCATAAAATTTTTCTTGTAAGAAGTAATTTTCCATAAAGTTTTTATTGAGATAATAATGATAATAATAACAATAATTTAATTTAAGTTCATTTCCTAACCTTAATTGATTTATAAAATCTTCTTATTTATAGGATAAGAGAATTCATTAATTTACATTAAATTTTAACAGGCTTTGTTTATAAAAATGAAATCTTAAATACAATATACTTAATTTAAGTAATTATATCTATCTCAAATAATCATTAGTTTTAATAATATGATGATATAATTATTAAAAAATCATTATTTTTAATAATATAATTATTTTTCTTAATATTGTATGGATTATATAGATTTAAATTTATTATGATGATTTTATTTTATATTATATAAGTATTATTTATAGATTTTTTCATTAATTCTTTTTAAAATTATGTTGTTCTCCTATACACTTAATATTGAAAATTAAAATTAAATCTTTCTATTTAGAATTTAGTATTGATAATTTTAACTACTACAAACTAAAAGAAGTATTAAAAGTTTAATTTCTATTAAAAATCATATATTATTTGAGGCAATCAATCTTAATCAAATTAATAATAATATATTGAAATCCATTAAAAAAAATCAAATCATATGTTATGTAAGGGAATCAATCTTAATGGAATTAATAATAATACCTCACTTTCTTTTCCAGACAATAATAATAATACCCTTAATGGAATCAATCTTAATGGAATTAATAATAATACCTCACTTTCACTTTCACTACCTTATAAATACTACCCTTTAGGAATTTACTCGAGGCCTATTTTTTCTTCTTTTCTAAACATTAATTACATTACAAATATTAAACTATTTTCAATCTTTACGAAGGGGAATATAAAAGTGAAAGCTCCCATTGAAAACGACGTGTACATTTTTCTTATTTGTTTGGATACATATTCAAGTCACCCAGACAGTTGAGCGTATAATATAATGTGTATGGATCCCAATTCTAGCGCAAATGCATTGTATCTTTGGACGGGTGAAAGCTACAAGGTGTACGTTTTTTCAATTTGAACGGATGTGAAGTCGCAGACCATGTGGAGTCGGGCCTGCAAGATACTGCTTGGTTGGCCACCACGGGTGGAACATGATTGACGGGAGAGGCGTTGGGTATTCGATCGATAATAAACAAGGGGTGTAGGGTTTAACGCGTATATATATCTCTGCACATTATTGCGCCTATTAGCATTTTTTCGTTGCAATCTTTTCTCCGGACTTCTGTACTCATCTCCTCCCAGAGCATCGACCATACTTTCCATCAACCCCATTTCCATTTCTAATTCCCAATTCGCAATGGCCGCATCCACCTCCACCACTGCTAATCCTAACAATCACTGCTACGATGTGTTTATAAACCATCGTGGCACTGATGTAAAGAAAACCTTTGCGAGTCATCTATATGGTCGACTTCATGGACTCGGATTGAGGGTTTTCCTGGATCAGAGTGAGTTGCAACAGGGTGACTCTATAACTCTTCAAATAGAAGAAGCTATAAGAACCGCCTCCGTCCAAGTGGCGATTTTCTCTAAAGGATATGCGGTCTCAAATTGGTGCCTCGACGAACTCGTGCTCATGTTGAACACGGGCGCTACCGTTATCCCTGTATTTTACGATGTCGAGCCCTCTCAGCTTCGGTGGACACAGGGCAAAAAGGGAATTTACGCTGACGCCTTACACGAACTTGAAAAAAAGGTAACGCATGATCCTGAAACTAATGAGGAGAAGCTCCGCTACCACTCCACAATTATTAAAAATTGGAGAGAAGCTCTCTCTAAGGCTGCAGGAATAAGTGGTTTCGAGCTAAAGGAGTGTAATGGGTGTGTACTCAACCTCCCTTTTCCGCATTGTATTATTTTGTTATGTGGATAGATGTATGTAGAAATTTCTCAATGGGTATATTTATTTTCTTGTCAATGCCAGCGACGAGGGGACCTTGCTAGAGAAGGTGGTTGAACTTGTGTTGGAAAAGGTTGAAAAAACAAGATTGAATGTAGCCGACTATCCAACTGGGTTGGCTGAGAAGGTTCAAGATTTTGAAAATAAAATTTTATTGCAGCAACAACATAGTGCAAAACCTCAGGTAGTGGGAATTATTGGTTTAGGGGGGGTAGGAAAATCAACCTTAGCAAAACAACTATTCAATTTAAAGAGGTTAGCTTACGATAGATCTTGCTTTTTACCTGATATTAGAGAAATTGCAAGTACACCCTCTTTAATTTTATCATTGCAGAAGAAACTTCTTGAAAGCTTGATTGGATCAGATCCGAAAATAGACAATATCGATGTAGGCATAACGACACTTGAAAAACATCTCTCATCCCATAAGGCCTTAGTCATTTTAGATGACGTAGATAGCGAGTCTCTGGTGAAAAAACTTTTCCCAGTTCAAACTGTTCTACACGCTGACAGTTTAATATTGATTACATCTCGGAACAGAGATGTGCTCACAAGCTCAGGAGTGGAAGACTCATTAATATATACCCTCACTGGCCTTAAGGAAGAACACTCTCGAGAACTCTTCTGCTTGCATTCCTTCAGGCGTCTACGTCCAGCCGAAGGATTTGAATCTCTTGTAGACAGATTTCTAGTAGCCTGTGAAGGTTTGCCTCTATCTTTGAAAGTGTTTGGGGCACTCCTTTGTGGGAAAAACACATCTTACTGGAAACAACAATTGAATAGACTTCAACAGATACTTCCAGGTGAGATAAAACTAAGACTTAAAATTAGTTTTGATGCACTGGAACCAGATGAAAAAAATATATTCTTAGATATTGCATGTTTTTTCACAAGACATAATAGGGATACTGCAATAAGAGTATGGGAGGGTTCAGGCTGGTGTGGTTCGTTGGGGTTTGAAAATCTACAGAACAGATGTCTTGTGACAATGGACAGTGAAAATGATATCCAAATGCATGGCCATCTTAGAGATATGGGGAGAGATATCGCTGAGGAACTGGGAAGATGTGCCGGTGAGACACGTCGCCTGTGGCATTGGACAGAGCAGGTCATTGATGATTTATCTCTGACAGACCATGTAAGTGCTCAAACATTCTATCCTTCAATTTTTGAATTCTTAATCATTTTCCAAGAATAAAAAGTAATAACTATCATTTTTCAACAATGGACAGGGAATAATCGTGCGGGGAATTAAAATGGATCTCAGTGAATATAATGATCACAAAGATGTACTTGGCGGTATTGTTATGAAGAGGTTGCAACTTCTGGATACCGAAGAAGGTATCTTGGAAGACATTATGAAGTGGGTGAAGTCACCAAATCTGATATGGCTCCGCTGGAAAAACTGTCCCCATTCTGCCCTGCCTTCTTCGATTCTAATGAAGAATTTAAGGGTTCTACAAGTGTCCGGGAGCGTACTAAAAAAATTGTGGGAAGAAGATTCGCAGGTAAATAGAAAAATGTTGTGTTAACGTTTTTGTGTTTAGTCGCATTAATGTTAATATTACACCACACGGTACATGAGCGTCAACTATATATATCCCTTCTAACAGTTGAAACCATGAACATTTTGCAGCCACCGTTGCAATTGCGGGAGTTAGAGATTTCTGGTCCGCTCAGGAACATTCCAAAGTCCATAGGGCGGTTGAAGCACCTCGAACGGATTTTTGTCGGCAGGTTTTTATCAGGACGGGTTAATCTCATAGAATTGCCAGAAGAATTTTGTGATCTGAAATCTTTAAAGGCCTTGGTGTTAAAAGAGTGCTCAAGATTGAAGTCACTGCCAGATCCTTTTGGTAAATTAACAACCCTCAAGCACATTGATCTCTCCTTCTGCCGCAATTTAGAGAGGCTACCAGATTCCTTTGGTAGTTTAATGAACCTCCAACACCTTGATCTCTCAAATTGCCACGATCTGAAGAGCTTGCCAGATTCCTTTGGTCGTTTAGGGAACCTCCGACGCATCGATCTGCGGGGGTGCCACAAGTTAAAGAGCCTGCCGGATTCCTTTGGTAATTTAAAGGAGCTCCAACACATCAATCTTTCATATTGCCACGGTTTGAGGAGGCTGCCAGATTCTTTCAGTGATTTAAGCAACCTCCAATACATCGATCTTTCAACCTGCCATAATTTGAATAGCCTGCCTGATTCATTTGGTAAGTTAACCAATCTCCAACACATCATTCTCTCAAATTGCCATGACTTAGAGACGCTGCCAAATTCCTTTGATGATTTAAAGAACCTGCAACGCGTCGATCTCTCGAGGTGCCACAATTTGGAGAGGCTTCCAAATTCATTAAAGGAGTCTAAAATTGCTTGTTTGGAGGGTTGCCCTTATTTAACCATGTAAACACTTGAAATATCAGCACATTTGAGGTGGTACCTAAAATATCAGCACATTTGAGGTGGTACCTAGAACAATTATATTTGAGGAATACAGATTTAGAAGAATTACCAAGTGCAATTGGGCCCTTTGTTGAATACGCTGCTTTGAGGAATACAGATTTAGAAGAATTGCCCAGTGCAATTGGGCCCTTTGTTGAATACGCTGCCGCCTGTGCTGGGTGACTCACAGAACTTGAAGGAATTGACATTGCTACGAATTCAAATGTTTGCTGTTCTCCTGTTTACTCTTTGGTAATTTAAGGAACTGAAATGTTGGCTGAATTTCCATGGACTGTTCATTAAATTGACAGTAGGTCATTGTCTATTACCTGCACATCAAATTAAGGCAAGGTCTTTCAATATCAAGGACTACTAACTTCTCACACATTTTAAAATAAATAACAAATTCTACTAACTTTGATGTTTATTAAGAATTTCAAATTTTATTAACTTTGATGTTTATTAAGAATTGCAATAGGTCATTTTACTAATTTTAATTTTCTTTCCACAAGATTGCAACGAGGAAAATAATAATCAAGAATACTTAAACTGGGTTCTTAAAGGCTTGGATACATCGAAAATGGCAGAGACCTATACTCTGATAATAATTTTTTCCTCACTAAATTTTGTTTTGAAAATGCACAACTATAAGTAAATTAAAAGTTGGATTTTCAAAAATTGTGTCAGTAGTCATACTTATCTATTTACTTCTTCAAAATAAAACATCAAGTTCTCAATAATTTGTCTAATGCAAGGAAATAACTGCTAAATTTTGTTTTGAAAATGCACAACTATAAGTAAATTAAAAGTTGGATTTTCAAAAATTGTGTCAGTAGTCATACTTATCTATTTACTTCTTCAAAATAAAACATCGAGTTCTCAATAATTTGTGTAATGCAAGGAAATAACTGTTGTGTCGGATGCAGATGCTCTAGTAATTACAATAAAAATTTTATATTTTTTGAACGTATAGTCGAATGCTTTATAAATAAACTTAACAAATATTTTTTATAATAGTTGATGGGTTAATTAAACCCTCAATGGATGTCTACTAATCAAGCACTTAACAAAGCTTTTGATTGACATATATCGATTGAGCTATTAGGATCTTGATTGAGCACTTAACAAAGCCATTGAGGGATTTCTATGGAATAAAAAAACCCTCTATGGAGGTGTTAACTAAACTTTTGATTGAGGTATATATCTTTGTCAAGACTTAAATTGAGCTATATATGTCAATTGAGGTATATAGCTAGATCAACATTTTATTTATTTATTAAAGAAAGATCTTTTTTCTTTCATAAAAGAAACAAAACAAGTTGGAAAGGTCTTATTTCATTTTCACTATGATGGAGGCTTATAACTCTTTCTCGAGTGTACCTTATCTATCTAACATTAGTCAAGCTAACACTTCCATCTCATGACACATTAGTTATTGTTGACTCAGAGGAATTATTAGAGGTACATGTACAACTTACTAGAATATGTTGTAAAAATATGAAAAATAGGAACTTCAATTAGCTTTCACAATATATAACTTTTATTTATGGAAAAATTGTATAACTCAAAAAAACTCATGTTCTTTTAAACAAATGAGTACATATTTTTTAATATTAATTCTATATTATTTTTAAATTGATAAAGTTAGTGAAGACCTAAAATTACTAGGTCAATTGTTAACAATGGGTTTGAGAGTCTTAATCTAACCAATCAATTTTTTTTAATGTATATGTGTCACTCTAACTTGTGCAAGGCAATTGAAATTTATGTCAAAATAAAAGAGCTATGTATTTTAGAATTATGACATATGATGTGTGCATATAAAACTCTATAAGTGTGTAGTTTCATTAATGATGAATATGTTAATTAGAAATGAGTACGTATTTTTTAATATTAATTCTATATTATTTTTAAATTGATAAAGTTAGTGAAGGCCTAAAATTACTAGGTCAATTGTTAACACTGGGTTTGAGAGTCTTAATCTAACCAATTAAATTTTTTTAGTGTATATGTCTCACTCTAACTTGTGAAGGAAATTGAAATTTATGTCAAAATAAAAGAGCTATGTATTTTAGAATTATGACATATGACATATGCATATAAAATTCTATAAGTGTATTTAAAAACGTGGTTGAAAACAAATTCACCAATAGGGAGTTGAAAATATGAATGTGTTTTTGTTTATGTAGCTTGAACCACTAGGTTTGTCAATCTTTGGGCTAAAAGAAAATCAACCAACTCATCCAACACATAGAGGTAAAGAGATAGCCATTTTTTTAATATACATGAATGTGCATGCATTATTAGTAAAAAAACACATGTTATTTGTAATGTGCATGAATTGTTTTACATAAAATGATAGCTATGCAAAACTCCCTCACCTTGACATGTTTCAAAAATAAATCTTTAGCATTAAAACATTCTTTTAAGGACAAAGGACCTATTTTCCTCTCTTGGGCAATAGTTAAGGCCCTTGGAATACCACCAAGGGTCAAAGATCCCATAGAGAGGGAATGTGTCATAGTTGAAGGCTTTTTTCACAGTTCTTGAGGCCTAAAAGATTCACTTTCTTGTGTAAGACCCTTGTTTTCATTTTTTACCATGGTCTAGGCCCTTAGACTCATCACTTTTGCCCAAAACCAATTAATGACAATGTTGGGTGCATGCCTATTTTGAGTACAGGCCTAATTTTGGAGAAGAATAGCTGGCAGGAAAAGCAACATGCATGAGGAAAAATAACATGCAAGAGGAGGAACATGCAAGACGAGAAGGTAGACAAACCTAACCATTGGCGAGAAGGTGATAATCCTGGTAAGTTTAGAATGCATTGGCTAGGGCCATATGAAGTAAAGAATGTCATAGATGGGGGATCTGTGTAGCTAAAGGATTTGGGAGGAACAAAACTCAAAGGCATGATCAACGGTAGTCAACTGAAATTGTACAGGGACAATCGACCTCCTAACCCTAAAAAGTTACAGTGCAATGAGAAAGGTATGTATATAGTGAACTATAAAATAAATTAGGACAAAAAAATGATAGAAAGAAAATACAAAAATACTAGGAAATATCATGCGTAGAGATAGTGGAATCAACACGACAAAAAGAAAAAGTGTCGCACACAACATATGGTTGACAGAGAGAAAAACACTGTGCACTAAGGAAAAGTCACAACAGAAATGCATGGCACAATGAAAATGTGTAGTGCACCGAAAAAGGGGCCAACAGTCAGAAAATAAAAAAAATGGTCGTTAGGGAAAAAGGTGCAAATTGGGGCATTTATGGAATTGAATGAGGCGTACTCGACAAGCTTAAAAGCATTAATAACATTGAAAGAAGCTTCTCTGAGAAGATTCAAGGCAATAATGACGTCCTCTATAAATTGGAAATGCGGGCCAAACAAGACTTATTTTTCATTTGCAAACCCGTGAAGCTAAAGACAAGAGGCGAATGGGCGAGTACAAGGATTCGAAGCAGCCACAACTCAATCCAAAAAGAAAGAAGTTCCCACGATGGCACCTCCAAAGGTTGGTGCACCAATCCAAACAACACGCAAAACACATAGCAGTCTCCGGTCACCACAAGAAACCGTAGAGGTGGAGCAAGAAACTACACAGAGGGAGGGAATCGTCGATGTCGACGTAATTCCCTCGCCACAGGTTGAACTAGTGAGCGCCACACTAGTAGAGGAAGAATAACAAGCCTTGACAACAACCGAGATGGAAATTGACCCACACAACAGTCTGCAAGGTCACGAACCAATTGCCACAGACAACCAACAACAACCGGCGAGGGCCGAAGAAACCCACATAAAAAATGGGGGTGACAGTGAGAGGACAGAGTCTGATGGGGTGAGACCACAACCTGTTGTAGGGTCTGTGTAGCAGAAGGAAGGATAAGTTGAAGACATTAAAGAGCAGCCAGAGTAAGGCGGGGAAGAGAGAGAACCAGAGGTTGAGACCTGTACCGCGTCGGTAAGAAGAAAGGGAAAAAAAACCATCGCGCGGTCCTCGTGCAAGCATCCCGATGCATCAATTGTGATATCGCGCATTCTAGAGGGGGTGCAGGCCACACCAACTCTACTGGGGTGTGTAGGAAGGCTAAGATATTCGGACCACGATGTGGCTGACACCAACAAATTTCGAGAATTTGTGCAACAAGTATACATGGAGATCCTAGGCACAGGGCCATTTGGAGACCCAATACTACAGCCGAAGCAATAGGCGAAAATCTTGGCAAACACAAGGATTTTGAACTTGGTGGAGGTTTCCCACTTCGACAGGGGGAAATAAGTGAATAAATGCATCAAACAATTGATGGCAGTCCTCCACGGAGGGTTCTTATGGCTGGAAGAACCCATATCCATCGATGTAGAACTCATCGCGTTCATCACAATCCTACCCTCAAATGACGAGAGTCTCGCATAGTACCTGGATGACAAAATGAAGGAAAAGGCTCTTGCCGAAGAAATGAAGAAGACATACGGGACATAGAGAGGCTTGTGCGGGATTATCATCAAAAGAATCAATGACACAACCACTAGGATGGCCACAAAACTAATGGCATGCAAATTTCTATGCAAATATCGCAAGGAGGAGGTTCCTATAGAGGTTGTCACAACTGCAGCTCAGTGAGAAAACGACACCATGCTCAGTTTGGCCCCATATCTGCTGAACTTGTTCCTCAGCGACTGCGAAGACGCACAGGACTTGGGAACAAAGTTCCACTATTCCTGGCTGCTGATTCTGGTAGCACTAATTGGGTGGAAGGAGCCTCCATACTCTTATTTTTGTGATAGAGTAGGTATTTTCCATGCAATGCGATACACGTCCATGGGAAGCACGTCGAATCCCAAGAGAAGAAGTGGCAATGCGAGTACCTTTGTGTGGTATCTCAGCGATATCTAGGACAACATAGTCAACACTTGGAGGATCACTCTGGAAGTGGTCGCACAATATCAAGGCATAGTCAACTTCAAAGAAAGTTGAAATGGCGATGAGAGACTGGCAGGATGACTAAAAGATCCCAATTCTCACCAAGGACATGTCAAAGGGCAAGGAGGTAGAAGCAGGGTCATTCAAGACACCTACAGGAGACAGCGCTACGCATAAAACACTGACACAGCAGGGGAAGCCTAGTCAGAATCCATTGCAACAGAAGAAGGACAATGCTCCAAAGAAGGATGCATAGTCAGGGAAATAAGACACTGCCTTGACGCAGGAATAATAAGGAAGGGGGGACACACCGACAGAGGATACCCCTTCGATAGCTACTCCATAAGAAAGAGGGCCACCCAAGCAACCATTTATACAAACAGGGGGGTCGCATAAGAAGGCCAAGGCCCATAATCAGATACGAGAGTATACAATCACCGAGGATGATGTCGATATTATCTCAAAGAGAGTACATGATCATGCAACAAAGGAGTTTGAAGAGGCTGAAAACTAGAGTTTGAAGAGGCCGAAAACCAAAGAGGAAGGATACATAATGAGTTAATCGATATCAGACAGGTCTTAGAACAAATACAAGCAACAAAGGCACGAAAGGGGAACAAAACCCATCCCCTCAGCAACAAAAGTAGAAAGGACCGCGCCAAATGAAGAGGACACTATCTAGACCATATCACAGGTGATTCCAAGCTTCTAAATAACATCAGAGATGATGTAGATGGACAAGGCCATAGCCCAGATGCCACTCAAATATCTGGCACAGGTACAGTTGGTACTAGCGAAGATACCAACAAAGACACTGTACAAACTGCAAGTCAGTGTCACATAGGAAGTGCAATCGTGCACAAGGATAGATGCGACAAAATTGTAGGAAACTAGGAATGACAAGGATTCCCTAGAAATGGTGGTTGAGCAGGTAAAACTCGAGACAAAAGAGGAGAAACAATGCATAGATAATCTAGAGCAGAAGCTAAAGGAAGTCTTTACAAGGATTCCAGACAACGCACACACAACCATGAGAAATGCGGAAGAACATATCCAAATCATCGCGCAGACACTCGAGAGCTACAAGAAGTTGATCGAGGAGCTTAAAGAAAAATTAACCCCAAGTAATCCTCCGAAAGTTCTGGCTGAAAGGGAACAACACACATCCCTGCAAGTGGAAGTGATGTAGAAAGACGCTAAAAAGGTCACACAACTATTTGACAAGACCACACAACTCTGGACAATGCTAGAAGAAGATGATAGGGTCCAACAACTAGATCAACAAGAGGAGGTAATCAACATTGTAATACAGGAGCTGAAGCAAAGGCAAAATTCCATGGGCATCACAGAGCGAGTGAAGGGCACGTAGGAGATGAAAACCTTGTAGGCAGAACTGAAGACTACACATAATAACAAGTAGGCAAGGCTCGCCTAGTTAGAGGCTCTCCAAGAGAAAGCAACACAAATAATTGCAAAACTGGAGAAGGAAAAAATAAGAATGGCTCAAGGTCATATTGAGAGCGCACAATCTCTCAAGGATTATATCAAAGCATAGCGGGTAGAAGAGCTCATAGAGAAAGTTGGACAAGGAAGAGAAAAAGGGGAAGAGCTAGAAGGGAAATTCCACAGCTTGGCAGAGGTTGTTCAAGGAGCGCACACCACCTAAGTGGCTTGGGACAAGCCACATGTCAGTGTTGGGGGCCTAGTGGGCGCAAGCCTATTTTGAAAAGAAAGGCTATTTTGAGCACAGGCCTAATTTTGGAGAAGAACAACTGGCAGGAAAATCAACATGCAGGAGGAAAAGAAACACACATGAGGAAAACCAACATGCATGAAAAAAAAAAACAAGCAAGAGGAGCAACATGCAAGGCGAGAAGGAAGACAAACGATGATAGGGTTAGGGTTTTGGATAAATATTGTAATGACTATAAGCCTAAGAAATAGTATAAATAAGAACCTAGGAGGTCTAGGTTAGTGTGGTTTTCAGTTGATTGATTTTTGGAAAAAGAGTCAGTTCAATGGTTATTATGATTGTAATAAGGTGATAAAAGAATCAAGTAGGTCAGATTTTGAGGGTTAGGTCATAGGCCGAGGAGCCTGGTATGATCTAGTTCGCCTCACAAAGGTTCCTTAACCTCATAGTGCTTGTATGATTGGAGATCTAATGCGTGCAGTGCCATATTTTACAACAAACCTAATAAAATAGTAGAGAAGCCAAATATTTGTGGATGTAGCCCAGGAGGGGGTGAAACATGATAAAACGTGTGTTATACGTGATGTTTATTCAATTTTTACTTTCTGTCAATGATTAGTTTATGAATGAATGGTTAGATAGATATTTAGAATGCATGCATGGCCTAAGTGATGAATGAATCCTAGGAATATTCGAATGGATAACATGATGAATGCATGAAGAAGGTAGAGTACACTCCCAGATCCCCACTCATTCCTAGACTACAAGCACTTGAGCATTGCAGTCACCCATAAAG
>ML790392.1:446719-465694 GCA_009831015.1 Picea engelmannii | reverse complement strand
CGAAGGTTCTTCCTTCTGCTTTCCTTTCTCCACAACATCCTTTGCAACATAGTCCTTTTTAGGATGACTTGAAGAAGGTGTATTATTTTGAGCTTCTTTGGTAGGATTTCCCTTTGGAGGATTTGCAGGAACCTTTTTGTTTCAAAGATTATATTGTTTCTAGAATTGCATGATGGGATTCTGCAGCCCTATTTGGTAATCTTCTTTTTCCACTAACAACCTTTCATCATTCTCCTGCATGAATATTTCATTTGCATCCATGAACTGATCATTTTCTTCTTTATTTAAAAACACCTCTGTTTCATCACCATCACAACAATGCATATTGTCTTCAAAATTTTCATCAAAATTCTCATTCACATAATTATTTTGAAAATGAGGTCTTATTTGGTGATCACCTTGGTTCCTCTGATCTCTTTGTCTGATTTGTGGAACTGTTGGTCTCCTTTGGTTCCTAGGTGGAACATCAGCCTATTCTCTAGTGTTAGGCTTATTATATAAAGACATCCTCTCCATGAGTTTCTCCATTGTCTTCATCATAATTTCAAACCTATCTTCTGATGACTGTGAGGTTGAAGGATGTGCCTTATCTTGAACCTTGTTCATGTCCGTGTCATAATTATATTTGATCTTTCCTGAAGCCATTAAATTTACTTCAACTTCTATTGCATCACTCATCATATCATCCAGTGAAGTGGATCTTCTTTCCCTTAACAAAAAAGTAAAATCACTTTCAAAGGAATCAACATATTTAAGTTGAGCAGTCCTGGGAGGAGGTCTTACCTTAGTAGGAATTGAGTTGTAAACTTTGATAAATCTTGTTGAAAACTCTTGGACTGTTTCATCAGGGGACCTTCTCATGTTGTTATATTGGGTTAGCAACTGAAGGGGGTTTTTCTTGTCACCCCACTTTGCAAGAAAACTTGTTTCAAAGGCTTCAAAATTTAGGATAATTGCTGTTGGGAGAGATCCGAACCACTTTTTGACTTCTCCTGTAAGACTTTGTGCAAAAAACCTCATTTTTTTATGTTCAAAATCTACTTCTTATAGGTCTACAAAATCATTGAACCAGTCTAGGTGTTTTTGGGTTGACACATTGCCTTCAACATCATACAACTTAATCCTCTGATTATATTCCCGGGGCAAATCATGCAACTGAGCAAGTAGAACAAGAGGGGAAAACCTAGCTGCCATGGCTATTGTAAGAACCTGAAGTGGCTGTTGGTTCTGAGTAGAAATCACAAGAGGTTTGGTAGAGGCATCTAAAATTGAATCTTGGAACCTCTTCTTATCAAAGATGATCTCATTCAAACAAGACTCAGATTTTGTTCTGAACATAGTTTGCTCAAATTTTGATTCAAAATCAAGGTCTTCAATGCTCTTCACTCCATATTTGGGCAAGGATAGATATATATCTAGACACAAAACTGGGATTATTGATTTTTCTTTTCTTTTGTGTACAATCTTCTTAGGATCATACATAGGGATCACTGCTTCTCGATCTGGGTTTCTCTTGGTATGAATTCTCTCGGAAGCCAGGATTCCTAGCTCAAACTACTTTATGCTGATGGTCTCTTTATAATGGAGTCTCTAGGGTAAATTTAGTCTTAGCCAATAATATGTTTGATTCACTGTCACCCTCAAGAATCAAATCTGAAGCTTTAAGTCGTTCTTTTCCCAGGGAAGATTTTACTTTCGATCCTCGGCAATGGCGCTAGAATGTTAGCACTCTATAAATTGGTTCAGATGATAAAACAAACAAAAGAGCTAACCTACAAACCAACTTTAGAGCTGGGTACTAGTCTGCTCAGCTCAGAGAGGGATCTCTCCTGCCACTTGGTATCTCTTTGACAATCAATGGCTAGGTTTTGTTGTTTTGTGTTTTTTTTTATAATTTTGCTGGCAAGTAAGGGGAGGGACACTTAGGGATATGGAGTCAAACTTCTGAAAATGAATGGAATCACTGATTGGTCAGTAGAACTCTCCAGAGTATAAAGGCTAAATGAGGCAATAAATCTGAGTTATAATTTGTAAATTTGTAGAGTGTAGGAAGAAAAGAAAACATATAACTACATCAGAGCATTGAATAAATGAATTCTGAATTAGTTAGGAAGAACTTAACATAGTTTAAATTTATTCAGTCGAGAGCATCGCAAGATGAATTCTAGGCCTTTGAATATCCAATTTAAATAGAAGACAGTGAAAATGAAATCAGAAATACAGGAAATACATACAAAGAGAGGAGACAAAACTCAGATCACCACCATGTTATAGCGATATTTTCCTCACCCTATGCAATCTTGCACAAATGGCCTTTTCTCATTTCCCTATGTAGACTTTTCATCCCTTTTTGCAAATCCCAGAGCTAAAAAATACATTTTTTCCACATGTACGCACCTTGCCTACTATACAACATGCATATATGCAGGCTGCACCACTATAGCCTGCGTACATCGGGATTTGTGCCTAGAAATGAAAAATGGTGTCGGGTTTCCATGTCACGACAGGAGATATATGATCCTTGGCCTTCCATATACTGGAAAATTTTTGACTCGGCCCTTCAGTTCCATTTGAAGGCTATAAATGGGACAATTTCGAGCTATGGAAAGAAGGAGAAAGAAATCAACTTTGAGAGAAAAGTTACTCCAGATAAATTATTCACTTCATATTGAGTATGCATCCCTTTTTCCTTTAAGTCTGAACACAGTGTTCAGCCCCCAAGCTCTTTCGTTATTGATTGAGAACTTTATTGTCTCTCTTCTATGAACTTGCCTTTGGTGGAGGCCCATCTGGAAGGAACTTAGTTTCTCAGTTCCGACCTATGCCGACATGAAAGTCTGTAACTTTTTCACTTTTGCTGATCATATATTAATAGAAATACTATTTTCCCATCCAATTGATATCTTGCAAATATTTGAATTATTATTCCATGGGCGTATTTGTTATGTATATTAATGGATTATGCTATTGAATGTGCTAACATCATATATCATCACCATATGCTTGCTTTGCTTGGTTTTGAGGACTAGTTGCAAGTATATTGCTTTGGGTCAAGTGCTCAACAGTGGACTTCATCGAACATCTGGACGAGGTAGGATTTTTACCTTGTCTTGCTAGCATATTTGTTTATATATCATACTTGAGAATAGAGTTGATTTCTGCAGTCATTTCCATATGTTGTGGTTTACCCCTAGCCATAGAGCAATTTTCCTCGTAACAAAATTGGCGACCATACTGGGGATTGAATTTACTTTCTTGGGGTTTGGAGTGTTTTTATCCTTAGATTGCTCTCGTTCCCATTGCATTTTTTGTCGTATTATTGCTTGATAACCTTTGTTCACTCTGGGTCTGAGTCTTTCAACCTTCTCCTATGCCTAGCTGTGTTTTTTGAAACATATACGTGGGTTTTTTCTTGACAGTGGCGTATATACGCATGTTGTCCTTATGAAAGCTTCATACATAGACATTGTTTCCTTGAACGATCGCGTACATCAACCTCTTTTGCTTGTTTGCTGGGTTTGGTGGTCGTTGGGTAGGTTTTGATGATTGCCGAGTCTTCTTGGGTCTCTGTAGTGACTGTTAAGTGTCTGTGGGATGGCGAGAAACCTGTCTTTGGTTGAATTTATGGGCAGAGTCTTTCTCATCATCTTTTCATTTTGATTGTCCTTGTACATCGGGATGGGTGTTTTTCTCCTTGGTATCCTACTTGAGTTGTCTCTTTCTATACAAAGTAGAGTCTTTATATATCAAGTTGTTGTTCAGTCCATGCATTTTCATTTTTTCTTATATGGAAAATACAAAAATATTAGGCATTTTGCATTGCTTGGCATTTTGATCTTTTGAGTCTTTGTCATTTAGCTTAGTGCATGTAAATAAAGATTGCATTTTTACTTCAGAATTGCAGAGTTGAAATTGAAAATTTAATTTGTTTTAAGAAGCATATCATTCATCGAAAATTGAAGTTAGGACTCCGCATTGTATTCATATTTACTTTACTTGCTGAGTCATAACATCATGAGTTTCACTACCATGCCTTTTTGAGTAAGCACGACCATTAAAATTAACACTATAATTTAAAATTGATTAGTCACGATTTTATTTTCTAGGGTGCACAAACTAGTTTAGGATTTAGTACGTTGGAATAGGATGTTGTGAGTAAACTTCTCCAAGGCTATTAAATCAACATATGTGTCTGACAAAGGGAGTGGAGAAATCCATTGTATAATCGGTAATATTAGGAGGCTCCGCTCACAATGGAGTTAATCACGAGGTTACACGAGGTTGGTTGAAGGGATATCCCCCCGATACCTTCTTAGAGTCAGAGATATTTCTGGGTATCTATTCGTATCTGGGGGTCTTGCTAGTGCCCTTACCTCCATGAGAGGCGGTGCTTTCAAGGTTTCAAGCTTTGATACCCTGTCCATACGGTGGACCTGATTTATGACTACTCGCCTGTGCATTGGTTATACATTGGTTGCTTAGTTTATTGACTTAAGTGCCACATAGGTTACTTGCAGGGGTTATTCTACAGGTACCCTGGGTCAGATAAGGGTAGGACAACACACAACCTTTATGGAGGATTACCTCTCCGGGGGGATCTGACCGACTAGTTGTTAAGCCGATGAGGGCCCTTATAACTGATTCTGTTCACTCCGATATTTAGCAAGGAGTCTCAGGCCCCTCTTGGGTGAGACATACCTTATTTAGGGAGGGAGGCCCCTTTCATCCACTTTACCTCGTTTGTGTGCATATTGGTTGTTTTATTTTTGGTGTTCTCTTTGATTACTAGTTGGACTTAGGATTTATTTTTTGTATCTTTTGTCTTAAGTCATCATGGAATTGATCCAACCTCTCCACTGATCCTGTCACTTGTTATAGCTACCACCGGATTTTGAGTCTTTCCCTCCTAAAAGGCGTAGAGTTATTAGACGTGGTACACACACCTCTACTTTTTAGACTTGTGATTCTACAAGGATGAGTATTGAATCGAGTCTTCAAAACACTGGGAGCCCTTAGAATCCCACACCTACTATAGTTAATGGTACCCCTTCGATGCCTGCAACCAAAATGGTTGTAGTGTCGAAGGCACCTATCATTACTACTACCCGTCCTATAGTGAATTCTCACTATCTTTCCTTGAACCCATTTTGGTCTCTTGGTCACTCATCGGGTTATAATTTTGAGTCCATCCCTATGGCCTCTAGTCCTTTTTCCTATGGTATGCCGAATTTTACTTCACAGTTTTCAAACTTCATCCCAGCGGCTGGCCCTGATGATAGCATTGGACTCGGGGCCACTACACCTCCTTATACTCCATTTTCCTTTGGTGGTTCTCAAATCCCTCAAACGACTCCTAATATGGGAGACATTCCCTCTTTTAACCCTGAGTCTAATCCTCTTGCTTCTGGGTGGAGCAACCAACTTGGCGGACAAGATTTTGCTCAAGTTCCATCCTATACCCTCACCTCCTTAGTGTCAATTCCGACCAGCATGTTTGGCATGACGAATCCACCTCTATCCTCCAGATTCACACCCAGAGGAGGTCAGTTTAACACCTTGGGAAACCCCCAACCCAGAGCCACTCTAGCTGGGGGAAACTTTTATAACCCCCATCAGAACAGTCCTACTAGAATGATGACCAACCAACCTCTTATGAATCAGCCTGGAGGAGGGTCTTACAATGCCAGACAAGGCCATGGTTCTTACTAGAACCCTGGATGGACTGTCGTTCCTCAAACACAATCTTTCCAGGGAGCTTAGGGCCAGATGCCGCAACCCCGTCTCCCTTTTTTGGCCACACTTAATCTGCCAGACTTGTCTAAGTTGATGAATGACCCTGTGTGTCATGATCCTACATGGCCCCCCATCCCCACTAAGATTCCTTCGGACATTCTGAAATTCGAAGATAAGAATGGTGAGAATCTTGGTGATCACATTACAACCTTTCACCTATGGTGCTCCTCGAATTCCCTTAATGACAATTCTATTTGGTTAATATTATTTCAACACACCCTCATTGGGGTCGCTGTGAAATGGTATATCAAGCTACCTAGGGGGCATATGGGACCTTCAGTCAGATGGTGTTAGTGTTCCTTAACCACTTCCAATTGCCAATTCGTTACGATGTTGGCCTAGAACTTCTGTCGACTTTACTCCAAGACACAACCACTCATATCTCAGATCATATCCAGGAGTGGCATAGATGGAAGAGGTTTATTAAGACCTCCATACCCCCAGCCTTTCTTTTAGAATGGTTCCTTAAGTCTTTGTAGCCTTCTATCTCGAAGGATGTTTCTACATCTGGGGTTACAACTGAGGAAGAAGAAATCTTCAAAGCCCAATAGTTAGATATTATATATGCTCAGTCTGGGATTTTATACCACATTCTTCCAGACCCACTGCAGTCAACCTATGACCTTAGACAAAAGGCCATAAATCATGTCAATGAAATTGTAGGCTCCGCCAATGTAAATTCCGTAGACTTAGTGACAAGCCATTTGAAAGAGTTGTCTCTAAACCAATTTGTAGGAGGGACAACTTCGTCTGTGTCTTCCAATCCCACTCAGTTAGCGGATGTACATTTTGTGAAATCATCAACCAACCCAAATGGTAACCAACAACCAGGCGGGAATAAGAAGAAAGAACGTAATAATAATCATAAGGGTGGGAAAAACAATATTAAACCCAAGGACAATGGTAATAATGAGAAGACAGATAATAATGATAGAGAGGGAAAGAAAGAAAGCTGTAAGGTGAAATTTCCCTGTAATATTTGTACGGACAACCACCTTACTCATTTATGCCCCAAAATTGCAGAAGCTACGAGGATCTTATCTCTACCACCCATCGTGCTGACGAATCCTTTATCACATAACCAACACATGGCCTCGAGCTCCTCAAATGCTAAAAATGCAGCCGGTGGGAGTCAAAACCCATCGTCGCAAGACAATGACCGTTTGTGTATCAATATGGTCGATGTTAAGGTTCATGTAGCCACCCGATCTTGTGATTATAATTCTTCATAGGCTATTCCTGGTCTAGAATCTCCTCCTCCTCCTCCAGAGACAACTTTACAGATAAAAAAACCAAAGCCACCTCCTCTATTCTGAAAGGAGTACTCAAGCACTCTACCCACAATCCAAATGCTAGAGCCACCCTGTTGGCCCTTGACCAAGTTTTGGGGAATACTTGGTCATATTTGACCATTTTGGGACTTCGAAAGCCTGTCAAAGATGGAGATCGATGCGAAGCAGAGATCACGGGATCTCGACCCACTTTGGGTCCTTTTTGGGTTTTTGGGTTAATGTAACGGGAAAGGGATGTCAACCCGTGGGTTTACCCACACTTAGGCCCACTTTTGTATTTATAAATAGATTCATAGGCAAAGTAAGTAAGGGGCGATAAGTTGGATCTATGTGATCAAAGAGTTGCAAGTAAGTTAAGTGCTGGTAATGACTGTAAATGCTCTGTGATTTTAGCGCAAGGAAGAAGGATCTAGCGAGCTGCACAGATCTTATGTCCTGTGTGAAGTAAGGATTGATGAAGCTTTGTACTGTAACTACTTGACCGAGATAATAAAGAAGAAGACTTTGTGGACGTAGCCCCAGGGTGGGGGTGAACCACGGTAACTCTGTGTGTTGTGCTCTGTGCCTCGACCTGATGTGTTTTTCTCTCTCCTTGCTAAGTGCCTTGATGTGTTTAGATAGATCTATTGATGCTTTGTGCTTATGAGATATGAATGCATGTTAGATCTGATATGTAAGATGCTTAGTGCTTGATCTATTGAAACTAATCTGTTTTATGTTGCTAAGTGCCGAAACTATCTTAGATCTAAGTATATACTCTGTTTTTCGGTGTTATCTGCGAAGTGAGATAAGGGTTAATTTGAGGTGAAAAATTAATGCTAAGTGTTGCGCTAAGTGTGTAATCATAGATCTGTGTCCCAGCTAAGGTTGTAGACACCTGAGTCTTGCAACCACCCCTGCCTCTACCTCAGGTGAGACTTCATCTGCTTCGCAGGTGTTGCCGAAAGGGCCGATAGTTAGGGTTTTGTTGGTGCGCTCTTGAGCGTTGAACCCTGGGTCTGCCCCTGTGCCAACAAATGGTTCCATTGCCGGTACCTGAAACTGTGATTACTGGGAAATGAGAAGAAGAATCTTTGTACAAAATAATCTTTGTGCATAGATCTGTGCCCTAGTGCACAACATTCCACTTAACCCGTGAAGCTTTGTGCCAAGAAAGAAATGTCAGATCTGAAAAAAAAAATGGTCAGATCTGCGAGAAAAGAGGTCAGATCTGCAAAAAAGAGGTAGGACCTGTAATCTTTGTGCTCTGATAAAGGTAAGAATAGTTAAAAGTCTTATATATGAAAGCTTTGTGCTCTATAGAAGTAAGATAAGTGGAWTTTTTTTTTTTTTCTGAAGCATGAATTTAGGTGTGATTGATAGATTTTGTCCTAGCTTGAATACTAGGGCATTGTTAGATGAAATAAAGTTTGATATGAATAGATCTGATAAGAATAATGATAGATATGTTATACCTATGCATAGAAAGAATGTTTGGACTAACAAATGGATGCAGGATCCTAGAAAGAAATTCTTCCAGGCTAGCTACCATGATCCTAGTGCGYAGTACAGAAGAAGTTGGGGATCATTTAAAAGAAAGAGAGGATTGCCCCTATGTTACAGTTGCAGAAGACYGGGACATATAGATAAGGAGTGCCTTGGTGGAAGAACAAGTTGTCTTTTTTGTAAGGCTTTGGACCATGAAGTATTATATTTCTCTAGAATGATTACTAAGCTTGAAAGAATGAATCTAAAAGAAGAAAACCCTAAGGCAGATCCAGAAATAGAAGAGCCCCAGAAAGAGTTAGAAAAGATGTTACTGCAGATGAAAGACACCTTGAATGATCACCGACATGTCAATTTATCAGAGATATTTAAAGAAAAAGAATGCATCGAAGTAAGGATAGGAGACTTCGACATTGACTGTGTTTTGGATGAGGAAACACAGGTGACTGTCATGACAAAAAGAACTTGGGAAGCTATAGGGAGACCTGCTATGACTCCATCCCTAAGTGGAATAGGGTTAGTCAAAGGAAAACTGGTAAACCTATGTGGAAGGCTCACTCAGATATCTATGAATGCTAATGGAACTTCGACAACGGAATATTTTGAGATCATCAAGTTTATTGAGGATAGTGCCCCATTTACTATGTTACTTGGAAATCCTTGGATTGAAAGAGATCAAGCCAGAAAGAAGGAAGAAGAAAAAGTTTTATAACAACAAAGACAAGGGTTAAAAGACTTCATGACTAGAAGGATCGTGTAGTTAATTGAAGAACATGAGGATGGATCAAAGTTATATCACACTAGGAACACAGATGTCGAAGTTACCAGAACACCAGAGGACTCATAGAAGACCGGAGTCTCTATCACATATAAAGAAGAGATGTTATCCATGAACCCTAAGAAAGAACCTTAGCAACGCGAAGTGACTATATTCAAGGAAGATAGGAATCGGAACGGGAAAAGAACCATTGAGACGAAGCTCACTGGAAATAAACCTAGAAAGTTAAGTAAGAAGAGGGCGAAGATTTAAAAACTACAAGAGATTCCAGATGGAGCATCGTAGAAAGAAAAATTACAGAATTCGAGCTTCGTCGGAATATCAGGACATCGACCTATGGCACTTCGCCATGTCGAAGCAATATATTCGTTGGAGGCCAATATGTCCGTTTGACTGCCGCTCCAAATGGGTCAAAAAACATTTATGGGTCACTACTAGACTATTGGCCAGCACTAGAATGGATAGAACGAAATTAATGGAGGCTCCATACCCATTGCAAGAAGTCCATTGTCGAATTTCGTATTTAACCCGCTGCGCCCTGCCTGAAGAACACTTTTTCCAAATTGAGAATTCGAAGCCCGCAGAACTAGTGACTGTATACCATGATCATTGTAAGCAAATTGCTCATCCTAGTTCAGTATTTGAGATCATCTTGACCCCAATTATATTTTTCGAGCTTATATGTCGAACAAGCTTAGCACTGCTGAGAAAGTAGTTAAAGAAGTTTTGATTGACTTAGTGACTGAGAGAGTCATGTCAGAAAGACGAACATCCACTGGTATTCAAGCATCATCCAGGATAGGAGTACAGGCCTCCCCATTGACTGCTCGAGCAGGGACATCTCGAGCTGATGCAAAATGAAGAACTAAGCACAAGGATGACATCACAAATGCCAAGCTTATCCCACACATTCTACCGATGTACTTACCCCCTCTAAGCGGTACCATCAACCATGACAGTGTACCCCGCAAGTTTGAGTATGCTTTGATCACTGCGTACCTCCCAAAAGGAGTGTGCGCAGTCCGTGCTGGCCAGGATAAGCTTGCAACACTGAAATTTAGTGATTTTAACCTCGGAGATCATAAAGCTTACAACATATTAGCTCCTCATAAGTATTTAACCAGGACCAAAGGCAAGAACTCTAAGATTGTCCCATAGTCATGGACCCAGAACATTGCACAGTCCACACTCCTTAGTGTAATGAAGATCCCACACTTCGGCAGACACCAAGAAGTCAACGCATGTGTCAAGTTGTTGCTGTCCTGCTACCATAGAGGATACTTATGGCTAGACCGCCGTGTCACTGTGGATCTGACCTTGATCAATCAGATCACAAGACTTAGTATGCAAGGTCCTGACCCATAGGAGTTTTACCTAGGAAAGACATCAGACTGTGTTCTTGCACAGAAGATTAAAGAGACTTATGGTGATGTTGTGAAGGGCACGCGAGGCTACAAGGTAGCCTCTATAAAAAATGGAGCAGTGTGCCTTTCCTGTCAGCTGATCGTGGGCAAGTTAGTTCGCAAGATCAGACCAACACAAGTGACAAGATTCGTAGTTGACCTCACAGGGAAGTGCGCCAAGGGTCTACAGATGAACTGGGCACAGTATCTTGTAAACCAGCTAGAGCTTGATTGTAGAGAAACACACGACCAAGGGTATGAGTTACACTTTAGTTGGTTACTCATACTAATCACCTTCATCACTTGGGAGCTACCAAAGGGTTCCACTTTCTCAGAGATCGAACCCTTCAAACCACTGGTTGCGAAGTTCTGTACGCTATGGTACTCCAATGACATGAACAAATAGTGGTAGTCCAATTCCGTCTTCCACGCCTATTACAACCAATGGAAAAATGCAATCCAGTCTACACCGTGCATCACCCCAAACACACTTCATAGGTTTAGACCCTTGATGAAGTTCAGCGCGGATCGCCACTTTATATACCTAACTCCACGAGCTGATGAACACCAAGAACAACTTTAGTATTATTATAAGTTGATAGAAGAAGACTTGGAACAGATTACCAAAGAATGGTTGATGGACCTCCTTGTTTCAAAATACCCCACAGAAATGTCCGACGAGGAGAACTTTAAAGCTATGTTGAATACACCTAGATTGAGTAAGACTAAGAAGGATGCTTAAGTTCAAGATATCCATAGCACATCTACGGAGACCACTTCGATCTCACCTGCACAAGGAGGTGATGGTGAAGAACTAGGCATTACAGAAGTTAAGAAAAATAAAGGTGAGGTTACTCTGCCTAGAGAAGAGGAAGATCCCTCCAAGAAAAGGAAGACCACCCCACCAAATCCCTCATCCCGAAAGAAATCTAAGGCTACTTGAACTACATTTAAGACTACCCTCACACCAGACAACTTCGACTACTTAACCGTTACACTGAATGATGCTTCACAAGAGATCGTAGAAAGACAAGAAGTGAAGCAGGAGGAGATATTCAGCGGAATCAAGGGCGAAGTTCAAGGAATGCAGAAGCTACTGCAGTCCATCCGAGTAGCTTCTACTGCACCCTTGACAATTGCAATTGTAGGAACAGATGATGAGCCCACCCAATTACAACAGATCGTCGATAAAGTTGAAGCTCACCTTCGACGAGGTCAATAAGACACAACGCGATCCACCCAGGCCTTAATGAAAGTACAAAATGCACTTCTAGAGCAACAGAGTAAGGTAGATCAAGAAAATATTTTCCTGACAACGAAGTGGGATGAGGAAAAAGCACAGTTGCTAGTAGAGAAACTTGAAGTACAGGAAAAGGTTCACAGAGCACTTCTCTCTGTGACGGTCATAGAAATAAAGATTGAAGAACGTGTTCCACAACAGGTGGCACAACTTGAATAAGTCATCCAACAACTTCAGCAGTGCATCACAGACCTGGAAATTCGTACCGTACCTGAGACCCCTCAAGAAATAAGAGATATGAGAGAGGCAACTGATCGTAACACGGTTGACTGATTAAAAACCTTTGCCTTGGAATACAAATAGTTGTGCACTAGAAGCGCCCAAACTCTTGAAAACATTGCAGAGAATCTAGAGTTGCACACATTAGAGGTACAGCTCCAAGAAGAAACATGGCACGCATAAACACTACAAGCACAAATGAAGTCCTTGACCCCTGTCAAAAGAATGAATAGGTTTACAAAACAACGCATCGCCCGGCAACAGGTACACACACTGCAAAGTAAAGTGATGGAAGTCTCCCAATGACTTCATCCAATCCAAGAAAAGGCATGCCAACTGTTCACCGACATTGAAAGCCAGGGAGCCAAGCTTGAACAAATTGTCATCACTGCAGAACAATGCCTGGAAGGGCCAGTAAATGATGTAGTGATCCAAGAATTCATTGAGTAAGAGGCTATCGCACTACAATAGGTCAAAGAAGCTCGAGGCATTTGAAGCAGAATTGCACAGACCTAAGTGACTCAGGATGAGTCACAGGTGAGTGTTGGGGGCCTGTTGGCCCTTGACCAAGTTTTGGGGAATACTTGGTCAGATTTGACCATTTTGGGACTTTGACAGCCTGTCAAAGATGGAGTGTGATGCAAAGCAGAGATCATGGGATCTCAGACCACTTTGGGTCCTTTTTGGGTTTTTGGGTTAATGTAACAGGAAAGGGATGTTGGCCCGTGGGTTTACCCACACTTAGGCCCACTTTTGTATTTATAAATAGATGCATAGGCAAAGTAAGTAAGGGGTGATAAGTTGGATCTATGTGATCGAAGAGTTGTAAGTAAGCTAAGTGCTGGTAATGACTGTAAATGCTCTGTGCATCTTGTAAGAGGATAAGTACAAGATATTGTAGACGGCTCTGTGTTTTTAGTGCAAGGAAGAAGGATCTAGCGAGCTGTGCAGTTCTTCTGTTCTGTGCGAAGTAAGGATTGATGAATCTCTGTGCTGTAACTACTTGACCGAGATAATAAAGAAGAAGACTTTGTGGACGTAGCCCCAGGGTGGGGGTGAACCATGGTAACTCTGTGTGTTGTGCTTTGTGCCTCAACCTGATGTGTTTTTCTCTCTCCTTGCTAAGTGCCTTGATGTGTTTAGATAGATCTATTGATGCTTTGTGCTTATGAGATATGAATGCATGTTAGATCTGATATGTAAGATTCTTAGTGCTTGATCTATTGAAACTAATTTGTTGTATGTTTCTAAGTGCCGAAGCTATCTTAGATCTAAGTATATATTACGTTTCTTTGTGTTATCTGTGAAGTGAGATAAGCGTTAATTCGAGGTGAACAATTAATGCTAAGTGTTGCGCTAAGTGTGTAATCACAGATATCTGTCCTAGCTAAGGTTGTAGACACCTGAGTCTTGCAACCACCCCTGCCTCTACCTCAGGTGAGACTTCATCTGCTTTGCAGGTGTTACTGAAAGGGCCAGTAGTTAGGGTTTTTTTGGTGCGCTCTTGCGAGTTGAACCCTGGGTCTGCCCCTGTGCCAACACGCCCAAAATTACTCTATTGTTGAGGAAATGGGTCAAACCCCTTGTGTGATGTCAGATCTGGAGGTACTCAAGACATGTCCTTCATAGAGGAATGCCTTGCTATCTGCATTAGGATCTCTAGACCCCAGTGGCTCGAAAGTTATCAAGTTTGATGTCACAAATGTGAATCCTTGCTTGCCTTACCATGTGGCATTCCAAATCCATGTGGGGTACTCAAAGTATACCATGAAACATGCAGTTGTTGATGAAGGCGTCATCACATGTGTGATGTCCCTGATCTGTTGGAAAGCTCTTGACTCTCCGACTCTCTCTCAATCGCCGACCATGTTGACTAATTTTGATGGTCATTCCTTCCGCCCTCACGATATTATTCCTTCCTTTCCGGTCCAATTAGGTGGGAAGATGGTAGAAGTGGATGTTGAGGTAGTTGATGCACCTCTTGATTATAACTTGTTACTAGGATGCAATTGTACTTATGCTATGACTGTCGTCGTATCGTCTGTCTTGCACACTCTTTGTTTTCCACTCGATGGGAATATCATGACAATCGATCAGTTATCCTTTGCGTATGCTAGCCCCAATGCATCAGTTGGATCGTCTATTCCTGTGGTCGATAATTCTTAGTCGACAACTGAGAATATCAGTGTAAGAATGGATTCATCCCTTATGGGTACCTTCGACTTCATGGCATTGATCCACCTTGTTTACGCCATGTCGAGTAGGCTCGTTTTGTCAGAGAGAATTTTTCCTTTCAGCACTTCCTATTTTAATGATCCTTGGAACCTACCTTCCTTGAATTCATCTTGCGAAGGTCAATCACATGCTAGAATGGCCATGCCACTATCGGTAGCAGAGATTGTGTATCAAGCTATTCTTGACTCTTTCGTTGATCCTGATCCGGTTACCTCGCCGAAGGACGAGGAGGATCCTTCTCTTAAGCCCGTGTGGGCCACTTAGTTTTCTTGTTCACATGACTGCCTCGATGAGACTTTTCCCTCAGATGAAGCTATCATCGAAGCCATGAATGGTTCCAAAAAACCTTGGGATGATATGTATCATCGCTCTTATTTTCTCCCAGAGCTTGAAAGAATCGAACAAGATGACTTTTGATCTACTTTGAGTGAGATAGTCGGTCATGCCGTAGTTCCACTTGATACACACGACATTTATGCCGAAGGAAATATGGAGAGTATCTCTCCTACCTTCATGATCAATATCTCTCGTACCCCTGGCAAGATTGAAAACCTACATATCGGTGCAGATTGTTCGCCATAAGAAATCCTGATCTACACCGAACTCTTCAAGGAATTCCGAGATGTATTTTCTTGGTCATATGAAGAGATGCCAGGAATCAACCCTCGTATTATTGAGCATGAGATTAGAAATTATACAGATGCTAATCCTGTTAGACAACATCTTAGAGTTGTCAATCCCTAGAAGGCCCTTGCTATTAAGGTAGAGGTAGAGAAACTACTTAATGTTGGATTTATCTACCCGGTTCCCTTGACTGAATGGGTATCCAATCCTATTCCTGTGAATAAGAAGCAAGGAAACATCCGTGTATGCATGGAATTTCACGACCTGAACAAGGCCTGTCTGAAAGACAACTTCCTGACACCTTTCATCGATCAGATTCTCGACGAGTGTGCGTGAAGCAAAGTGTTTTCTTTCATGGATGGATTTTCAGGGTATAACCAAATTCAAATTAAACCTGAGGATCAACACAAGATGAAATTTATTTTTCCATGGGGTACTTTCACATACCGGAAAATGCCTTTAGTCCTTAAAAACATCGGCGCAACCTTCCAATGTGCTATGACCTTTGAATTCCATGATATTAAGCATATAGTAGAAGCTTACCTCGATGATCTTACTGCTCACTCTCGTAAGAGAGCGGATCACTCTAAGCACCTTAGACTAGTTTTTGAAATATGTCGTTACTATAGAATCTGGTTGAACCCTCATAAGTGCATCTTTTGCGTTAGGTCTGGTCATCTTTTTGGATTTCTAGTTTCTGAGACTGGGATCATGGTAGATTCATTAAAGGTTGAGGCAGTACTTCGATTGCCTCCCCCGTGCACTATTTGACAACTTCAAGGTTTATAGGGGAAAGATAACCTTTTGTGTTGGTTTATAGTAAGCTATGCCAATATCACTAAGGGTTTCATGCATCTTTTGAAGAAGGACACCCCTTTTATCCGGGATGAGAAAGCCCAGGAGTCCTTCGATGCTTTGAAGAAAGCCTTGGTATCAATGCCTCTACTCTAGTAGGGATTAATTTCTTTATATCTCCGTGTTTGAGGAGACGATTGGTATGGTTTTGGTTTAGGAGGATGATGAGATCCGTGAGCATGTCATCTACTATCTTAGTCGAAACTTAGTTGGTCCTAAGCTCAATTATTCTCACGTTGAAAATATAGCTTTGGCTGTCATCCATGCAGTCCAACATTTACGCCATTATATATTTCTTTGCAAGACTACTATGGTTGACGATGTCAATCCATTTCAACATGTCCTTACTAGGCGTATCATAGGGGGAAAATATAATAAATGGATTGTCATTTTACAAGAATTTGATCTCGATTTTGCTTCTGCGAAATCCAAGAAATCACTAGTCTTCGTGGAATTAATATCCGACTTTCCACGATTAGATGAGGATCTTATCCATGTTGATTCATTTGCGGATGAACACATTTTCCTTGTCTCTTCATCCAACCCTTGGTATGGAGACATCGTTCTCTATCTTGAAACTTTGAAGTTCTCTCAGCATCTCTCGCGAGATGACTGACGACGTGTACGCTACCAAGATAAGAATTACACTATCTTCGATGACACTTTGTATCACCGAGGAATAGAAAATATCCTGTGTCGTTGTTTAAATCACGAAGAAGTCGAGTCTATCCTGAACGATTTCCACAGTGGGGCTTGTGGTGGTCATCTATCTGGTCTTGTGACAACCTAGAAAATTTTGCGAGATGGTTATTTCTGGCCATCTATCTTTAAAGATTGTGTTGAAGTGGTTAAGAAGTGTCACCCATGCCAGGTGTTCACTCAGAAAATGCACTCGCGTCCAACCTCTCTTCACCTAGTCATTACCATTGGTCCCTTCACCAAGTGGGGGGTGGACTTCGTGGATTGCAACCCAACTTTGGCTGGGGGGAATCAACACATTATTGTGGCCATGCCTACAGTTAAATCCGATGGGAATACTATCACCTTCTTTGTATTCAATCAAATTATCACCCGGTTCGGTATTTCGAGTGAGATTGTCACTGATCATGGAAGTCACTTTCAGAAAAAAATGATGGAAGAGCTAGAATCCAAGATGGGGTTTAAGCATGGTCATTCTTCTCCTTACTAACCCCAGGAAAATGGATAGGTAGAGACCATCAACAAGTCTCTCAAGACCATTTTTTAGAAAACTGTCAGCCAGAGTAAGTCTGACTGGCACATTATGCTATATCCCGCACTCTGGGCATACCGAACCTCAGTCAAGACTTCCACCAAATTTTCCCCTTTCCAGTTAGTACATGGTGTGGAGTGAATATTACCTATTGAATGCAAGATCCCTTCTCTTATGTTGGAAGTCGCGCTCCTATCTGACACTTTCGATATCGAGCGACGCCTTGTACACCTAGAGAGTCTTGACGAGCAACGTCGAGATGCCTCTACAACTATCGAGGTGAACAAAAGATGTGTCAAGGTCCAATACGATAAGTTTTTCTATCCTCGGTTGTACGCTGACGGTGAATTGGTCCTCTTATATGATCAAACCAAATAACCACTAGGGGCAGGCAAGTTTAAACCCATGTAGAACGGTCCCTATATCTTGCGACGTGTCTGAGAAAAAGGATCCTATGAGTTAGAAGATTATGAAGGGAATATGTTGTTTGAGCTCAGGAATGGGCTCTACTTGAAAATATATTATTCTTGAGCCCCAAGATTGCGCGTAACTCTTTGTATACAAATGTAATTTAGTGCATATATCTTTTTCCTTGATTTTTGTCTTCAACTTACTTATCGATTTTTCCCTTGGTTGGCAGATGTCAATAGAGTCTTCGGTCTACTTGGGATTTGCAGATGGAGTCAGTGGTCAGACACGAAACTTGTATTCCACCGCTTGGGTGGTTTACTCACCCAAGGTTCTACTGGTGTCTTCAGGTGGTGTATGCCTAGGGCCATCCATGAATAATGTGGCCGAATATAGCACCGTTATAGAAATTTTTCGTGATGCTATCTCACATGGTATTCTCTCTTTAGAGGTTCGCTTGGATTCCTAGTTAGTAGTATGTCAGTTGAATGGAAGTTACCACATGCATGATCCTACTTTACTCCGACGATTCCTATGAGTACATCTTTGAGAATGACAGTTTGATTTTATTACTTATTATCACATACCTAGGAGTTCTAATTATGTATCCAATGCTTATGCTAATTTTGTTTTAGATTGGAATTTGTCACATAACTAAAGTAAAGAAAACCATCTCATCAATGTACACATTGTAATATAAGTAAAGCCGAAAATCCATGTTTTATATATATTTAAAAAAATATGATCTTTATAGTACAAAATTGGGGCTAACACCCTTAATACACATATACAACCGATAATACAAGATCCACAACATCTATGCCTGTGGTGCCAGATGTGTGTCGTGATAAAAAACTATGGCGTTTGTGAGATGCCAAAAGAGTCACACCCAAGCTCTGGGCACACCAACCACTTGCTGCTGCATGGCCTCTGGAAGATCCTCTACCTGAACCATCAGAATCCTACGAGTCAAACGAGACAGGTTGCCTTGCATGTTTTGAAGGATTCTCTTTGCTTCTGTTACACATGAAATTTGCACACCTAGGTACCTCACCCTAAGTGTCGTAAAGTGTCATATAAGTGTCTCATACACCTTGACACCATGGAATAACCTATGTCATAATCCCTAGTCAATGTGGAGGAGGGATATATTACATGAATGCCAAAATACCAAGTACACATGAATTATTATTAATATTCATGGAAAAGAAATTGATTAAGTGTGAGAATCAAGTGCACATGAATTATTATTAATATTCATAAAAAATAAAGTAATTAAGTGTGAGAATCCACCTCACATTTGGTTTCCTATTTTTTAGGGAAGGTGGAGGATCTCATGGATGGTTGAAATA
>ML790392.1:411049-432883 GCA_009831015.1 Picea engelmannii | reverse complement strand
CCATCCATCCACGTGGCCTCTACTCATCCCATATCTGCATCGAGCGTGTCCAACTACCCCTGCCTGGTCACCATCCATCCATCACTTTGTGTCAAGTCCCCCAGTCATCACGAAGGCCTCCATGTCCTGTTGATACAGAGTCGACCGGGTCTTTCCCCATCTCAGTGAAGCAGTTATTGCAGTAGTTAATGGTGGTTGAACATCGTTTCCTCCATAAATGAAAAGCCCAGAAATGACTGTAAGCTTGTCAATTCTTTCTCAGGTCCTTTGGAACACGATTGCGTCTAACTGAAGACCACGACTGCACAGAGATTGCAGGCGCAGTAAGCACACGGACGTAACGCCTTCAATGCCATGTCTCGATTTTGCTTCCAGTATTTTTGTTCCAAGTATATGTAGGCATTTTTGCCATTTTGTAAAGTGGGGATGGTAGAGCTGAGCTCCAGACTGTAATGCTTTAACTGCTATTCTAGCTTCCAGCTTATGTATCTGTAAATGAGATTTATTGCTTTATGACAGACAGTTCTCCTTTTTTCATCTAATTTCATATCATKCTAGGGAGTTCGTGATTGACTGAGTCACACGAATTGTTGTAGTTCTGTTGTGATAAATGATTTATCATTGCGTTACTATAGTTTCTGGTCTTGTGCATTTGAATATAAGCTGATCTTGTGTTTAAATGTCTTCCTCTACAGTCTGTTAGGAACTTGCTGTTTATAACAGACCTTCGCACTCTTCTCCATAAGTCTTCCGCCTGTTCACCCTTTACTACAGCTCACTGTCTGAAGTTTACACAGGACCTCACTTGGTCATGCATGCCTGGCCTGTTTTCAGAGTTGGACACTACTGTTTAGAGTTTCCTTCCATTTGATCACCCATCTATGAACAATCGTGTCACTAAACTGATGGGCTTCGGGCTCTGCTCCTGATAGCAATCCAGGAGTGACCTCCGTCGCCAACAATGGGAAACCTCAAATAGAGGATGATGATGGGAAGGATGCGGATGAAAGATTGTTGCCAGGATTGTGAAAATTTTGCTAAAGCACTGTTGATGAGGTAAGAACCAGAAAGAGGGTGCTAGTAGCCAAGGAAAGGTATAAAAATGTTCATGATTATGTGGTTCAAGGTATGAAAAGATTTGGGTGAGAATCCCTTCTGAAATATTTTATTGTCTCATATCATGCACACAATTTTGAAAGGGCAGTTGTAAGCCATGGATACCCAAGTAGGGTATGATTTGGGAGGGATAACCCAAATGTTGGAGCTGTGAATCTCTGGAAGTGAAGACTAATTGTATGATGTAGCAGCATCTGAACGAAATGATCTCTGTTGACTCAAAAGGTCAAAAACCTTTACTAAGATATCATAGGAATCCCTTCGATCAACTATAGATAGAGATCATGAGTTCGTGAAAGAAAACCCTGATCGAATCAGGTTAATCAAGACCTTGACAGAGGAAATGAACATGAGTCGTTCATCGGAAGGAAACCAATCTCAGTCATCAGATAGATTTCAAGATCCACCAGATTTATCGGATCAAATGCCAGTCATCCGATAAGATCGATGACCTATATTCATTGCAGAGGTCGAATTGGCACATGGGTTGATGGCGAAGCCTGTTCCTGTAATATAAGTTCAATATAGTTTTGTTTTGAGTTTGGGGCCAATCATAGATCAGATGACCCATATTCATTGCGGGTATCAGAAGGAGAATTAAACTGTGAGCCAGTTGAGGTTCCACAATACCTTGTAATCGTTAGATCTAGGGAAAGACGGATCTGCACCATCAATTTTTAAGAAAGGGGTGTAGCCAGGATCATAACGCTTGGACACAGGAGCTGAAAGGATAGCGCCGAAATGAATAGAGTTGAGGTCACAGCTCTCGATCACGTGGAGAGAAAATGGAGTCCATCCGAGCCATTCAATAAAGGTAGAGTTTATCACTCTGCGTTAGACTGTGGTCGCGGGGACTGGTTCTATGGGAATGAAGGTGCTCCTAGTTAACACATTGCATGGAATTGCTTCAAGGAAATGCATGTTTGCATAAAGGATAGACAATGGATTTCCCATTGAGGAAGGAGGACCTTCCAATATTTCTACTTACATTGTATAGGTGTTAGCGAAAACCAAATTTGGGTGGCCATGAGTGTTGGCACCCTGGTTATTAATGAAGGCGGAATGCTTAAAGGCATTCATGTGAAACTTTTGAGTTTCATGTGTGCTGTTTTGGGATTGTGATCGGCCTATGGCATGAAGTATGGTCTTGCTTTAAGAATGAAGGAAAGTGAATAAGCCATATGGTGAAAATATTGGCTAAGCTCCAATGCACCATGACAAAGTACATGCCGTAAAGTGTGGGAAACTTAAAAATCAATGCAAGGGTGCATTGGGTATGAATGTGGCCCTGAATATTGGCACATTCTAAAAAAATTTTGGTAGGATGAAATGATGCATAGGTAAGGGATGATGTATTCCTTTTTCTTTGTATCCTTGAATAGATGAAAATGACTTGGACTGTTAGTATGCTTGATTTTGAAAAGGTAATGTGCACGAAAACTAACAATTTGTTTAGCTGAGGAATGTTGAAATTGCAGGAGGAAAGGAATGTTGAAATTGCAGGAGGAAATGGGTCTTGGATATGGAAGTGTTGTAAGACCATAAGGAAGACCAATTGCCTACTGAGCCAAACTGCAAGGAATGGTATTTCCTTTTTTTTTTTGAGAAAGTGAATTTGATTGCTAGTATCCACAATTCTGAAATTGTTTGTGATAACGTTATAAAGGTGCAATAAAAATATATGAGCATGAGAAACTAACAATTTGTTTGGCTGATTGAAGTTGAAAGTGTAGGAAGCAAAGGGGTCTTGAATATGGAAGCATTGTAAACCCATAAGGAAGACCGATTGCCTGCTGAGCCAAAACGCTATGGGAAGGGAAGTCCCATAATTATGAATCTGGTTCATGTGCGAAAAAATATGAAAAAAAAAATGTGGAATTTGGATATCTGTGGGTGTTGGCACAGGGGTAGACCCAGGGTTCAAATCTAACAACGCACCAACAAGCCCTAACTATTGGCCCTTTCGGCAACACCTATGTAGCAGATTCAGTCTCACCCGAAGTAGCAATAGGGGGTTGCAGGACACATGTTTCTACAACCAGAAGGAATGCAAAGTGGATTCAAAACCAATAAGACACAACATCTAGATCTAGATCTTCTCTATCACTCTTAAACTCACCTCGCAATTTATATCTCAGATCTACTTCAGTAATCACAATAACAACATAGTAAATGACAAATAATTACAACATCAATCACACATAATACAAGATATATGTGGTTCACCCTCTCTCTAGGGATACGTCCACATAACTGTGCTTTATAATATATTAGATGAAAGCATACAGTTTTATCTGCGCACTTAGCTGCGTATCTCCCTTATTCTCTCCCTTTTTCTCCCCTCCCCGCGCACCCAGCTGCATGATTGATCTTCGCACCTAGCTAAAGATCTTACAATACGACTCAATATCGCTCAGACAATATCCCTTTTCTCAACTCAACAACAACTGATCAATGACCAACAAAAACCCTTCCGTTCTGATCTAGGTCTTTATTTATACATTACATTGACTCTTGGACAGCCTTAGGCCGAAACCTAGGTGTCAAAACCCTAGATGCAAAAACCCTAGGTGTCTTAAACCCTAGGTCAACTTGACTCGGATTCTTAGGGCTTCGCTAGCATGTCTTTCCTTCTTTATCGCGATGTGCTCCAAAGAACTCGTTGAAATCTTCTTACACTTGTTGAGTTGTCCATGATCCATCTATCTTACTGATCTGTCTTCCTGGACCTTCTTGTCCAACGACTAGTTCTCTCGTACTTTGCTTCGTCTTTTCTGCTCCTTTGACCCACTTCGACCCAATCTTAGTCACTATGTCTTCCGCGCAGTTTGTAACTTTTCCTTCATCCTTCCTTGTTCTTCGCTTTCTTCCTTATTCCATACCCAAGGGCCAACAGGCCCCCAACACTCACCTGTGACTCATCCTGAGTCTCTACAGGACTGAATTCTCTAAATCACTTCGACTTGCTTTATGTTTTGTCCCTCCCTGTCCTATGCAGACTGTCTTTTCTATGTTTGGTACCCAGTTTCAACTGCACCTGGTACCTAGACCCTTCTTCTTATGTTTTTACTGAGATTTGCGAGGCAGCTGGTTGTCATAGTACAATTTCAACCGGCTACCATTCACTAGACCTTCCTTCCATTCCCTATTCAGTGTCTTCAACTGCACAACTCCTCCTTCTGTAACATAGGCGACCTCCAATGGCCCCAACCAATGTGTTCTGAACTTCCCTAAGTGCTTCAGAAACTTACTGTCATATAATAATACTAGATATCCTTGCTTGAATGTCTTCTTCCGTATATGCCTGTCATGGTATTCCTTCTCTCATTCCTTCTATACTTGCTAATGAAATCCTACAATAAATCTATCTTCTTCAAGTTCGACCAAATACGCAAGCCTCTCTTGAACAACACCAGTGTCATCCATATCTGTAAATGCTGTAATCCTTAAGCTAGGAACCAAATATTCCATGGGTACAACTGCTTCTAGGCCATACACTAATTTAAATGGAGTTTGCATTGTCAGTTTCTTGCAAGTAGTTTTATATGCCCATAATACTGTTGGTACCCTCAAATCCCAGTCATCCCTGTTCACATTGCAAATTTTCGTCAGTGTTGTCTCCAAGATTTTATTGAAGGCTTCGACCATCCCATTCTCTTATGGATGGTAAGGTGTGATCTTCTAATGGTGTACTTCAAATTCATGTGTTAACGCTTCAATGGTTTTATTAATAAAATGTGTACCTTGATCGCTCATAAGGATATTTAGGCATCCAAACCTGGTTATGATATCATCAAATATAAATCACGCAGTTGTAGTTGCACTACAGTCCTTAACAACTCGTGCTTCTGCCCATCTGGTCAAGTACTCTGTCGCAGTAATGATGTAGCGGGTTCCTGTGCGCTTCCCTGGTGGGTTGATAGGTCCCACAAAATCAATGGCCCATTTCTCAAATGCTTGTAAGGTTAGCTGAGGTGCTAAGGGCATCTCATCTCTTCTAGAAGGTTTCCCAACTCTCTAGCATACATCAAAGGCCTTATAGTATTCCTTAGCATCCTTATGTAAAGTAGGCCACCAGAGGCTAGCTCTAAGAATCTTCTATGCTGTTTATTTCCTTGTGTAGTGTCCTCCTGCGATTCCTTCATGTGCTTCTGCGAGGATCAATGGTCTCTCTACCTCCATAACACATCTCCTCAAGATCTCATTAGGCCCCATCATGTATAGCTGTCCAACTATAAGTGAAAATTCTACATCATGCACTACTAGCTGTTTCTTCTGGATGATTGTATAATCACTCGGTGCCATTCCTGTAGACAGGAACTAGACTATCTCTGTGAAGTGGTCATCCACTCTTCTGATGGCTAGCAACTATGCATCTGGTAGTGTATCCTCCAAGCTAGTAGGTTCTTCCCCATGCTCTAACCTAGACAGGTGGCCAGGTACAATATTCATCCTCCCTGGATTGACCACAATTTCAAAATCATATTCATGAAATAACAACAACCATCTACAGATTCTCCCCCTCAACACTGGCTTGTTGACTAAGTACTTAAATGCAGAGTGATCAATGAACATACTGAAATGTCCTCCCAACAAGTAGTGTCATAATTTTTGCAGTGCATGCACCATAGCTAATCCTTCTCTCTCGGTGGTGGTGTAATTTATCTCAGCTATGGAAAGCTTCCTGCTAGCAAAGGCTAGAGGGTGGTCGATGTCTCCTGCTCTTGGTTGTGCTAACACTTCTCCTAATGCAATGGATGAGGCATCGAAATGTACATGGAATTCTTTGCTCCAATCTAGGAAAACCAATATTGGCACAGTAACTATCTTTTGCTTCAGTGTGTTGAAGCTATGCTGGCATTCTTCTGACCATTGAAACTAACAATATTTATTTAACAACTTCTCCATGGGTGATGTTATCTGTGCATACCCTTTGATGAACTTCCTGTAGTATCCTGTATGTCCCAGTGCAGTGTGCAACTGTCTCACTAAAGTAGGGGGAGGTAGATCAACAATAATGGCGATCTTGGAGGGGTCTACCAGGAACCCCTGCTTGCATACAATATGTACCAGAAAAACTCCAAAAGGTGATAAAAAGATGCAATTCTTTAGATTCAGGGAAATCTGACATTGCCTGCACTTATCCAACATTAGTCTTAAACATTCAATGTGATCTTTTAATAAGCTAAAAATAGTCCAATCATCAAAACATGCTTCTAAAAATTGATGTAAAAACTCCTTGAATGATTCAACGACCACCACCTGGAAATGATAGCTGGTGCATTCTTCAGTTCGAAGGACATCACTGTATACTGGTAAGATCCCCATTCTGTTGCAAATGTGGTCTTATGTCGATCTTCCTTGGCAATCCTGATTTGATGGTATCACGAAAATCCATTTGTGAAGGAGTAGACCTCATGTCCTCCCACATTGTCTAAGACTTCATCAGTGAACGATGTAGGAAAGGGATCATGTAAGCATGCATCGTTCAGTTTCCTCAATTCTACACAGATCCTTATCTCTCCCGTTTTCTTGTCTTGGACCACCATAGGCTAATCCATTGTGACTCTTCGATAGGTTCAATGATTCCTGCTTCCAGCATTCTGTCAAGCTCAATCTTGACTTTCTCCTTATACTTGGGGTTGAATCTGTAGGGTCTCTGTTTGACTGGCCTTGCAACTGGCTTCAGGGGGATATTCATCTCTCCCATGGACCCTTTAATGCCCTTCATATCAGTGAACTTGGTTGGAAACAAGTCCTGGTATTCATGTAGTAATTCTGTGATCTTGTCAATAGTGGCCTCATCCCAGTAATCTCCAACATTTGCTAGTTTTGGTGTTTCTTCCATTCCTATATTGACTTTCTTGATTTTAATGGGATTCCCAATGAAAGGTAGTTCAACCCCAGGCCCCTCTATGTCTCTTTGTCCCTTAGTTTCTGTGATGTTCACATTTCGAGGATCATCGTCCTCATCAACATTTATGTTGTAACAATCCTGTAATTTCTAGAAAGGTACAACCCATTCTTCTTCTTCTTTCTCTTCAGGGAGGTTAGGTACCTCCTCAAAAAAATTCTTCCTTATAACTTGTAATGCTTGATCGACTGTAGGATGCCGACTTTCAAACAAAAATGTAGTGAAAAAGTTCTGAGTCATACCATGCCAATCTCAAGTGGTGAGGCATAGTTCAACTTGTAGATACCAGTTGATAGGCATTTTAGCCAACATGTTAATGAACTTGTGCACAGATTGTTCTTGAGGAATATGGTTCCAGGCTTCCTTGCATCTTTGCACATGGTCTTTTGGGAAAATTTGATCTGTATCTCGAACTTTGCACCCTTTGATGTTGTCTGATAATCATGCTATCATCAAAGTGTGACATTGTACCCATTCTGCGATGTTCTGCTTATGTGTCCCCCACCATATCGCTAGAGTAGCTTTCAGTTCTTCATCCTGTGCTAGCAACCTCTGTGGTGTTGGTACACTTTCTTCAAATTCTAGTAAAAATGTTTCCAAGTGATTCAGACCATCAAATGTGGGTAGGTTACTTACTTCTGTGTCGATCCAGTGAACTTCCCTGGTCAATCTGGCACATCTTCATGCAAAAAAATCATACATATTATTCTGCCAGTTCTCCAGTGCTTCTTCTAAGTCTGATGAGCATGCACTCTCACTTAGCCAACTCAAGTTCCCATCTGCTATAGGGTTGATGTAATCATGTTGTCTTGCTGTCAATTTGTAAATATTGTCTAATTCATATGTGTGGTCTTCTTCTCTGGTTGGATCTGTGTAACTGCAACCTTCGGCAGGATCCAGAGGTGTAATGACCCTAAGGCCATTACACTCGAATGCCATTCTCCTCTTCTTTAAATCAACAACAATCAAGTTTTTAAAGGCCCAATAGACACCTAACAGCACAGGATAAGGGGAAATCTCATCCACAATCTCAATGACTTCAAAGTATACAAATGTTCTTACCCCATCGATGTCTACAGGGACATGTTCCAGTCTTCCAAAAGGACCCACCTATTGCTAATTAGCCATTCTGATTCTGATAGGGGAGTAAATCAGCTTCGGTTTCCCCATCAATGCCCAGGTCTGCTTTGTCATGACATTGACCTCTGATCCCAAGTCAAGGACCAAATAATCTATATCATAGTCCCCAATTTGAAAATTCAGGTGTAGCTCCTTGCTTGTTCTTCTCTTCTTTGAAACTTGGTTCAAAACCGTATTCAGCATAGGGTCCACTCTTCCTATCTCGTACTGACTTATGAGGTGTTGTAGTTCTTGTACAACCTTCCCATATTTAATTACATCAATAAGTGTATATAAGAATCCTACAATCTTACTTAGCTCTTTTCCCTCTCCAGGAGAAGCAGACTGATTGAATGCCAGAGGCATTCCAAATTCTTTCACTTCTGGTTGTGCCTTCAATGAAGAGCTCCATGCTCCTCCAAATTATCTTTGAGCCTCCTCAAATGTCTTGTTCTCCTTCCTCAGATCGAATGAATGTGTCTTCTCTGCATCTCTTCTGACCCTTACTCCATTTGTATTCTTCTCTGGAGTCGCTTTGTCTTCTCTTGTAGCAACGCCTCCTATTTTGATAACAACGAATATGGGGTCCTCTTCATGAGGTTCAACTGATATCAGTTGCACTTGCGGGTTCCCACCCCGTCTTTCCTGAAGCTTAGCCAACAATGATGGACATTCCTCAATAACATGCTCGAATGAGTTGTAGTAGCTGCATGTGGTACAAGGGTTCTAACAGTCCCTTGCCAAGTGTCCTGGCTGTGCGCAATTGTAACAGATGATATGTCCTCAACCTCGATCCACACCTCCTCCTCTTCCTCTTCCTTGGAATCCACCATGAGGGTTGAAGTTTCCTCTTCTTGGGGAATTATACTGTGCAGTGTTTCCTTCTTGATGTACTTCACCTTGAATTTTGTATATATCTTGTGACCTTTCATGCATGAGATCATAAGCTCTACAATCCCTATCATCATGCCCCATCGACTTATAGAACATGTAATACAGATTTGTGGGTGTTTGGACATATTTTTGCAAATAGTAACATTCACCAGGGTGATGTCGATTTCTACATACCTCGCACTAGGGTAGGGTAACTTGCTTCAAAGGGCTCGGAGCTCTCGAAGCCAAGTACTCGTGAAATAGGGGACAATGCACCTTATCGTGACCCTCTGACTTGCATATGATACACCATATTTCTTCTCTCTTATGTTTTCCTTTTTCCTTCTTTATATCTTCGACCTACAATGATAAGCTAGTCAACTGACTCAAGATTTGACTCATACCTGAGCTGGATTCTCCCATTGGGGTTGATTCTAACTTCATGGTGATCTCCAATGCCTCAGCCTATGAACTAATATTTTGTTGCATCAGAGGAACTTTGATGTGTGGCAAGAGGGAAAAAATGAACCATTCTTTGTTCTGTTCATCTGGGATCCGGAAACGCAAATGGCCTGTCAAGGTCTTAAACCTATGATCAAACTCCCAAGCAGGTTCAACTACTCTTTGCTTGATTTCCTTCATCTTTGTGATGCATTGTGACTCCGACTTAGGTTTCTTGAATTTAAAAATCAACGCGGTCTTAATTTTGTTTAGAGGTTTAGGCTGTACAACTCCTTTAACAAACTTCATGTACCAACTCAGTGCGCAGTCTCTCAGGGTAGTACTAAACTGAGCTAGCTTAGCATTTTCATTAGTGATATTTTTAATGATCCATACAGATTCACATGAAAACCAATGCTGATCAGGATCTTTAGATCCATCTCCTCTAAAGGTGGGTAGCCTCATCTCGTCTGCCTTAGATCTTCCTAGACTTCCTGATTGAATAGGTACTGAACTGCTTGTACCAGTGCTCTGAGTGCTCTGATAACTTAGGCTACTCTAGTTACTTACTGCTGCTAAAACAACAGGAGGAGTGGGAGTACTTACTTCGACGGTAGGTGCAGTCCCTGAAGTCTGTAATTCTTCTTGACGAGGTTCTTCAATCTTTCCTTCCTCTGCCCTAGCGGATTCTGAATACTCCTCGTTCAATTGTTCTTCTTCTTCCTCATTGTAGAACCCTTCATACTGTACCAATAGTTCATGATTCTCCTCAAACAAGTTCACTAGAGGAACTTCTCTGAACGATCTCCCATTGTGCATATGTCCAACCTCTGTGTCACCATCACTTTATGAATTCTTGAACATTAGCTTTTCGGTCCGATCGACTATTGTATCTTGAATATGTTCTTAAAACTTTTCCTTGAGGTCCCTTAAATAAATATCTCTCTGCTTGTCTATATCACTCTACTCCGTCAACAACAAACTTAGTAATATAACCTCTGATCGTGCTATCAAACCAACGATCTACTTCTCTTGACATGACATTGTCAACTCTCTTGACCTTATTGACCAACACTGCCATCCAAACCATAGGTGGTCTGAGTCTGATCTCAAATTGGGTATCTGCTAATCTTGCTAGCCACTCGTATAGCTATTGATGAATTCCTCTAAAGAAGATCTCATGTATATCAGTAAAGATATATCTTTCCAACCAATCCTCTGTACTAATATTAAGGTTTCTATTCTGTTCTTCGACGAAGTCTCTCTCTTGTTCTTCTACCCACTTCTGAATTTCTGTCTTCGATGGAAACCACCTTGACATTCCCTCAAGAAGATCCCAGTCCCGACAACGAAACCATTTGTTGGCACAGGGGCAAACCTAGGGTTTAGCTCTAACATCGCACCAACAAGCCCTAACTACTGGCCCTTTCGGCAACACCTGCGTAGAAGATGCAGTCTCACCTGAAGTAGCAATAGGGGGTTGCAGGACACAAGTGTCTACAACTAGAAGAAATGCAAAGTGGATTCAAAACCAATAACACAAAAAATCTAGATCTAGATCTTCTCTATCACTCTTAAACTCACCTTGCAAGTTATATCTCAGATCTACTTCAGTAATCACAATAACATCTTAGTAAATGACAAATAATCACAACATCAATCACACATAACACAAGATATACATGGTTCATCCTCTCTCTAGGGCTACATCCACATAACTTTGCTTTATAATATATTAGATGAAAGCATACAGTTCTATTTGTGTGCTTAGCTGCAAATCTCTCTTCTTCTCCCTCTTTCTCTGCCCTCCCTACGCACCCAGCTATAGGATTGATCTTCGCACCCAGATGAAGATCTTACAATATGACTCAATATCGCTCACACAATATCCCTTTTCTCAATGCAACAACAACTGATCAATGACCAACAACAACCCTTCCCCTCTCATCTAGGTATTTATTTATACATTACATTGACTCTCGTACAGCCTTAGGCCGAAACCTAGGTGTCAAAACCTTATATGCCAAAACCCTAGGTGTCTAAAACCCTAGGTCAACTTGACCCAGATTTTTAGGGCTTCGCCAACCTGTCTTTCCTTCTTTCCCATGATGTGTTCCAAAGCACCCATTGAAATCTTCTTCTGCTTGCTGAGTTTTCCACGATCCATCTATCTTGCTGATCTATCTTCCTTGACCTTCTCGTCCAACGGCTAGTTCTCTCATACTTCGCTTGATCTTTTCTTCTCCTTCGACCCACTTCGACCCAATCTCAGTCCTAGTTCGTAACTTCACCTTCCTTCTTCCTTGTTCTTTGCTTTCTTCCTTATTCCATACCCAAGGGCTAATAGTGGGTCACAGATTTACAAGAAAATTTTGAATTTAAAATTTATGATGATGTCTCATGAATTTTTATATGTCTGTGATACGGGTGAGAAGAAAAGCTCTATCCAGAAAGGAAAAAATGATGAAAAATGGCTACTGCTGAGCCATGAGAACCCCGTGGTAATCCATGATTGCCTAGAATAATTTGTGTTGAGGTAACACAAGCCATAGGGATTCCTAGGCAGAGCAATTCTAAGGGACGCCTTGAGTGTAAGGCTTGACAAGGTATCTGGAATTCTTCCTATGCAAGAAAACCTTGGAAAGGCAAGATGGATCACCCAAGGGACTGTATAGCAGAGAAGGGGATGCCTAAGCCTGGGCTTGGAGGGTGAGTGACTGCAAGGAAGATGAGACCATGATAGTTCTTGTAAACTATTGATTGGGATCATGCACACAATGGGTAGTTCTTCCTATGCGAGAAAACCTTGGCACAACAAGATGGATCACCCGAGGGACTGTATAGCAGAGAAGGGGATGCCTGAGCCTAGGCTTGGAGGGTGAGTGACCACAAGGAAGATGATACATTGATAGTTCTTGTAAACTATTGATTGGGATCATGCACACAATGGGTAGTTCTTCCTGTGCGATAAAACCTTGGAAAGGCAATATGGATCACCCGATGGAATGTATAACGGAGAAGGGGATGCCTGAGCTTGGGCCTAGAGGGTGAGTGATCGAAAGGAAGATGAGACCCTGATAGTTCTTGTAAACTATTGATTGGGATCATGCACCCAATGGGTATGTCAAGGAAAATCAATGAGACTGGATAACAAAACAACCATGTGGATACAAATCCACAAACTGCACAAATAATTATTGTACTAAGATTATGAAATTTTCCTAGAAATTTTTATGCAATGTTTTCACATAAGACTATGATTAAAGTGCTTGTTGTCTAAGAATTATGGAAATCAGGTGACCAAGATTAAGGGTCTGAAAAAAAGACCTGACCGAGAAAGAAGGAACAAGATTTCTGAAACAGTTGAATGAGAAAGGCATGACAAGTGTTTGACAAGTGTTTTTGAGAAAGAACACCGAGGACGATGTTCCTTTAAGGGGGAGGGAATTGTAACACCCCTGTTTCCTCTAGCTTGTAATTAATCATAAAATATGATTACCATGCTAGGGCATGTGGACAATGTAAATGTGTTATTGTTAAACTGCCCATAACTGACTGTTGGGGGTGAAGCCTTCAAGTATGAGACACAATATCTCTAGAGAAAAGAAATAAGTTAATGAAGAGAGGACCAGTGGTTGAATTATCAACCACCCCCATGAATGGAAGCATGGTATAGCTACATAATGTTAGCCCGAAGTACCACAAATACCTACAGAACCAAGCTCCCTTTTGACAAAAGGAACAGGACAGGTCAAAAACCTTCCAAAGGAGGGAAGGTAAGATACATACATGCACAGAGAAAGAGTGGAAGATGAGAAGAGAGCACAAGCTCATAAGGGATATGTGTGAACCCAAATGAAGTGCAGAGAACATGACCTGAAGGACCTGAACGTGAGCTTGATGCCGAGGAAGAATCTGATAAACCTCACAGGGTTGCGGTGACAGAGAGAGTCTTTCTAAGAAATGGCGTAAGTTCCCTAGTGATATCATGGCTTGGCACGGGGGTGGCCAAAGTGCTAAGAATGAATTCCTCTGAGCCTATGGTTGGGTGGAAAGGCACACACCCACAGTAAGTTAGTTGGATGCAAATTGTAATAGATAAGTATTCTCATACCCTATGAAATTGAGCTGTAATTGTGTAATAAAATTAGATATATTGTGAATGACCCAGGGATGGATATGTTTTCTTAATGATTTATACTGTATCCCTTTTTGGTGCCTTCTTGATTTTGTAATTAGGAAAGTAAGAAATTATATGGATTTGACATGTTTTGTATTCGTAGATGCTTGTTCCCTATGGTGGCTTAAGCTAGATCCACGAACTGTGAGTTCGCCGACCTTGGGCACAGTTTCACGTACGCATGTCGACACTCCTAGTCATTCTGAGTCCCTTAGAGGAGGGAGTTTGTTAAAGATCAGGAGAGATAGTGCACGTATGCACAGGATCTTTGTGAGGCAAGCAGAGATCGAGAACCACATAAGTTCTAGAATTGAGGAATGAGCGTAAGGGATGCGTGGAAGGATTCTTCCAAGAATTAAGTTCAAGAGAAAGAGTGCAAAGATCTTAATCATTTCAGAGCTAACAAAGATTAGGAAGAAAAATGAGGTTGAAGTATCGAAAGGGAAGGTCTCTTGTTTGGAAGACGAACGGAAAAAATCTGTTCGGAAGAAGCCACGGTCTGTTGTGACCGTTGGGTACGGGAAAGAGCGTGGGAGTTAACCCTAGAGTGATCCGGACTTTGCGAGTTTGGAAAACTGAGCGAGTTTGTCATAAGGGAGGTAAAATCCCTGAAGTTCTGAAGTTCCAAAGTTAACTCCGAGCCTTAGATATGAGGATGCCCGGGAACCATCCCGACCGTCAAATCTAGGAGGTAGACGATAGCCAAGTTACCAGAACTACCCATGACTTAAGAATCTGACAGTGGATGTGTTAGTGCATGGCTCACAATCAACCTACGTCTTTGATCTCATTGGGAATGGAAGATAAACGACTAGGATTAGACTAGAGTCGAGTGAGCACTCCCCTGATTGTAGAGGTTGAACCCCACAATCACTGCAAATCGTTGATCTATGAATGGAGATCGAGGGTGGGGAATCATTGCGGACCGTGAATGTGAAAGTAGTGGACACGCTAGTTCGTGACCCATAATTCACCAATGTCATTTATCTCATCAGGCTGGAAGATCAACAATTTTGGTTACACAAAGTTGGGCGAGCACTTTCCAGATTGCAGAGGTCGAACTCTCTGATAAAGAGCACGCATGTTGGGGCCCCGCAATTACTGTGAACCATCGATCATTGTTGACCTTCGATCTGAGTTTGACGAGACCCCTGAAATGCAAGGAGTGCGTGGGAAATTGAAATATTCAAGGAGATTAAGCTCAGAAGAGATAAGTGCTTTTTATAAGTGTATACGAGGTCCAAGAGACAGACTCGTAGGGGGAACAAAGGCCAAGGCCTTTGAATACTTAGAAAATATTCTAAGATAGAGGAAATCAAAATCTTAGGAGGAAGAGCATTAGTAGCCATTGGATTGTAGCACAGACGACCAACAATCATATGATCGAGGCAAGGTGCATAAACCTTAGTTCTTTGCATTCACAAGGAAGTGAACTTACCAAAGTTACGAAGTCTTGAAGTAATCTGAGGCCGTTCATCGTTAGGAGAAGGAGATCGTGACCGCTCATCGCCAGGAGACACTTTTCAGCAGATTGTGAGCTTCAGATAATCTCTTCGAGAAGTTTTAGTTGAGATTTGAGACTCCCAAAATCTGAAGATCCGAGGTAAACGTCAACCATCAGATCTAAAGGATAGGTGGCGTAAGCCTATATACTCCGGATAATGACCTGAAGTAAACATCAACCATTGGATCCAGAGGACAGGTGGCATAAGTTTGCAAACTCCAGGTAAAGACCCGAAGTAGGTCCTAGCCGTTGATCGCCAGGAGGGGTACATGTCGATAGATCGAAGTTTCCAGATGAATGCACTTCGAAAGGAAATGAGTTCATAGAAGCTTGAAACTCCCAAAATCCAAAGAGCTGAGGTAGATCATGTCTGTTGGCCGGTAGGAGATATGTGTCGATAAATCAGAGACTTTGGGGAAAACTTCTTTGAGGTTTCCAAGTGAGGAGTGAGACAAAATCTCGAAGCCCTAAAAGCCGAAGAGATGGAAAGCTGAAGAGAGTCTGGAGGGTAGATCCAGAAGGGTGCATGGTGACATATCGTGAACTTCGGGTGGAAGAACTCTGGGATAACGCGAAGGAGAAGAGTTTGAAATCGCCAAAGCAGCCGGGAGCCGTCGATCTATGGGAGGACACATGTCATCAGATCGTGAACTCTGGGTAAAACCGTTCCAAGAGAAACAGAGAGTGAGGAAAACTAAGATCTGAGATCTTTGAAGGCCAAAGTCCCGAAGGAGACAAGGGTCGTTGATTCAAAAAGGACACACGTTAATAGATCGCGAGCTCCGGGTGAACTATACTAGGGTTTCAGTTGAAAATTGAGATGGCTGAACCCCAAAGACCCGAAGTGAATCTGAACCCTCTGATCCAGAAGACACATGGCACAAATTTGTGAACTCCGCGTAAAGCGCCGTAGTGAATCTCAACCGTCCGATTGAATTGGACACATGGTAGAAATCCGCATACTTCAAGGAAAGGTGAAAGTTGAGACTTGAAGAGTCTGAAGCCCAAAGATCTGAAGGGATTTCAACCATCAGATCAGAGGGAGACACATGTCAGTGTATCATCAAATCCGAGTAAAATCTAGTGGGGAAAGGGTTTGAGGGTTGAAACTCCCGAAGCCTGAATCACGAATAAAATCATGACCATTTATTTAGAAGGGTTAGATATGATTCGTAGATTTCGAAAGGATAGATCTGAGACGTCAGGTCAAAAGCAATGTCAATATTGTGAGATCGACGGTCCTGTCACATTTTGGGGATCGAAGGTGCACAAACTTTAAAAGTTGAGGGCGAGCCGCAATCCAGACCATGGTTTTGGAGAAAGGACACATTGAGGCTCGGGATGAATTGTGGGGCGAAAGGTAGTTTTTTTAAAACCACCCTTGGTCGCACCCGTAATCATGTGGTTACATGAGGACATCTCCCAAGGTCATGTCAAGGAGGGGCTTATCAGAAATGGGGCTAAAACTGAAACTCAGAGATTTTGCAAGCGCAAAGGGGAAGGTCGTGGGTACCATTAGACCTGCACCCGGAAGTCGAAAGGGTCTGCGTTTAATTACAAAACGAGACCATCAAGGTCTCATAGAGTCATTTGGCTTAAGAATCAAAGATCCTTGACCGGGAGGTCGGACTGGTTCCCCAACTTTCCAAATTAGAAACCATGGATAGAGAATCCGTCCTTTAAGGAAAGAATTTTTTTTTTTTTGCCTCGTCGTGGGTGTGTTACATTTCTCCATCGACTAGTTACTCTTCCAATCCCTATGGAGAACTTGATTGATGCCTCTTGCATATCATGGTTTCATCTTTGAGTCTATTCTGCTAGAGTCTTCCGTATGTCTCATGCTCTTGTTTAAAGGAAGTTTATCAACCTGTGTCGGTCGTTTCTTAGAACTCTTGACTTTTCATGTTAGCCATACCCTCAGTTTGTCTCAGAATCACATAATGTTGTAGTCCTATCATGCACCTTGGTCCTACTTTCATAATTGGTAGGTAACCTTGAACCCAACAATCGACATTTCATCATTGGTTGTTGACTGGGTGGTTTCCCTTGTGTTCAACAATAAGAAATCTATTCACACATTGGGATTCATGTAGTGTCTTGGATTCCATTAGCCTTATTGGTGGTTTCCTCACCTTTGTCAGCAGTTTTCCTGATTGGTTTCTATTCATAGGGTCTTTTTTGTGTACCGCTTGCACTTGGCACACACGAAAGATGCACATGTTCATTGGTTCGTGAACATGTTCTTTGTCCGATTTCCTCCAAATCATGAAGCTGCTGCTTTGTACCTCATGTTGAATGATGAGAGATGCCTTAATTATCTCCTTTCAATGGGTCTCCTTCCATTTACTTCATCTCATTTATTCCAAAAACGAGACCTAGAGTCTTATGAGTACCTTGAGGCTTGCAGTCATTAGTGGCAGGTTCTCTTGCCATCAATAGTTGGGAATACATCAATGTCTCCTGATCGATGGATTATTCAAGTGTTCGACCCCGACTACTTTATTCACACTTCTAAGAATGTACCCGATGCCTTGATACCTACTTCCATTATCGGTAGGTTGTCTCTCGTTTATTAATGGTATACCTCAATGATCAATAATCAAATGATGTCTCATGATGTTCGACCTCAACTCCTTTATTCACATGATGTAGACTTTCACCTTTGGCGGATTGTGTAGAAGACTTGAAGACATCATTATGTGGCTGCAACTTTCTTGAGTTGTTGCTTCCCTTTCACTGGACCAATACCTATATGACTTTAGTAATCATGGGAGATTAGATTGTAATACATTGTATACAGATATCTTTAGATTGATTTTGAGGCTGGTTCTACTGGGCCTTGTTCGTGACTATGATAGCCTTTGGCATGAAACCACATTTGTATTTTCCTATTCATGGCCATGGACAATTATTTGGTATATTTTCACATGGATCTGCAGTGTAATTCAAAATTGGCAGCCATGTATGCAAAGTCAGTACATAATGTAATGAGAAACTAGTTCTTCTAGCTAGTTCCCCATCACTCCACTTCTCAGTTTTTATAATGTATTTCGGCCATTGTAGATACTCCTCTGACCTCACACATTAGGGGGCATCTGTTATAGAGATATTTTCCTCACCCTATGCAATCTTTCACATAGGGACTTTTTCCATTTCCCTATGCAGACTTTTCATCCCTTTTTGCAAATCCTAGAGCTAAAAAATACATTTTTTCCACATGTATGCACCTTGCCTACTATACAACATGCGTATATGTAGGCTGCACCACTACAACCTGTGTACATTGATATTTGTGCCCAAAAATGAAAAATGGTGTCAGGTTTCCATGTCATGGTAGAACATCTATGATCCTTGGCCTTCCATATACTAGAAAATTTCTGACTCGGACCTTCAGTTCCATTTGAAGGCTATAAATGGGCCAATTCCAAGCTATGGAAAGAAGGAGAAAGAAGTCAAATTTGAAAGAAAAGTTACTATGGAGAAATTATTCAATTCATATTGAGTCTGCATCCCTTTGTCCTTTAAGTCTGAACACAGTGTTCAGCCTCCAAGCTCTTCCCTTATTGATTGAGAACTTTATTGTCTCTCTTATATGAGCTTCCCTTTGGTGGAGGATTGAAGTGGTGGAGGCCCAGCTGGAAGGAACTTAGTTTCTCGGTTCTAAACCGTGCCGACACGGAAGTCTGTAACTTTTTCACTTCTGTTGATCATATATTAATAGAAATACTCTTTTCCCATCCAATTTGTATCTTGGAAATATTTGAATTATTAGTCCATGGGCGTATTTGTTATGTATATTAATGGATTATGCTATTGAATGTGCTAACATCATATATCATCACCATATGCTTTATTTGCTTGGTTGTTGAGGAATAGTTGCAGGTGTATTGCTTTGGGTCAAGTGCTCAATGGTGGACTTCATCGAACGTCTGGACGAGGTACGCCTTTTACCTTGTCTTGCTAGCATATTTTTTTATATAGCATACTTGAGAATAGAGTTGATTTCTGTAGTCATTTTTGTGTGTTGTGGTTTACCCCTAGCCATAGAGAGATTTTCCTCGTAACACACCATTAGAATCTTTTCATGGAAACTTCAAGACTTCTGCATGTGTATTCAATTCAGCTTCATAAAATTACAATTCAAGTTTCGAATAGCTAAAATTTGTGCCCTTACACTTCTGCCAACCCTTAATACATTTGGAAATCCTAATATTTATACAAGTTTGAGTTCCTTCGGTTTGAAACCGATTACAATGATTGGAATGAAATGTTTCAGTTTCTGAAACTGATTACAATAATTACAAGGGACAGTTTTGGTTTTGAAACCAATTACAATGATTAGCAAGAAGGCATTTCATGATTCGGCTTATGAATCCTCTGACACTTCAGTCCCACACTTTTTCCACTTGTTATCTTCTGGTATTTCACCTGATCTGCCATCTTCAGTGACACTTGGACATCATCTACTGGACCCTGGAAAAATGCACTTTGTCTTACCCATCCGTACTATCTCCTTCCATTGCAAGTCAGAAGTGTCAGTGTTTCATGGAAATCTGCACAGGAGATCTAGCTAAAACATGCACAAACAAAGATTATCAAGAAAAGGAAGAGAGATACACAATGAAGAATGGGAATCGATGTATATTATGATCTTATCAATGAGTAACAAGCTTCACTCATAAGGGCAATGACATCCTATAATTAGGAATGCATGCATAATAGTGATGGTCTAAGACTAGAAAGTCTAAAATAGAACTAGTGAGTTAACTCCCAATGAACTAGTGTTAAAGTCTAAAATAGAACTAGTCAGTTAACTCCCACTGAACTAGTGTTACTCCCACTAAACTAATGTGCCGAAAATATAAATTTCTCCAACAACCCCCCTGAACATCACTATGGATTAAAAAATGAGTCTCGGCTACTAGGCCATTTTAGGTACTCATGTACAATGCAACTAATGAACACTGAATAAAAAAAAAAAAAGAGAGAAAACCACGTGAGAACAAAACCCCCCCTCAAGAGATAATGTATCAAAAGAAGAAAATGGCAGTTGCTAGGAAATTGTGTTCTTCACTGCAAGATGATCCCGCAAAGTCTGAAACTTCTGCTCACTAAAATTCTTTGTGAAGATGTAGAAATCTTTATGGATTTGATGAAGTCCTTTGGCAACTTGTCGGGCCTTGTACCTCTTGATCCTGTGGACCCATCTACACCTGAAAATATTCCTTTTTGGTGGAAGTGGAACCAGATTCCAAGTATGGTTCTGTAGGAGTGAGTCATACTCCTTATGTATGGCTTCTTTCCATAATGGATTTCCCACAACCCTATTGTAGTTCTATGGATCAGTAGATTGAACCATATAGTAATGCATGGGCATCGCAGGTTCTGAAGCCAAAAGTACATGAGAAGGCTCCTCATGCTAAGATTGAGTCATTCTCTAATCCAATGGATTCCTTGCAAGGTTTCCTGCTGCCTTAAGTGTGGTTTGTTCCTTCTTGGGCATCTGCTGAAGCTTCAACGCTGGCTTCTTATCTGGCTGTACTACCTGCTTATTTCCATGTACAAAATATGAGTATATGGAATCATCTCTGATGTTTGAAACTGATGGAAGCAAAAGAGTATATGCATGTTGCATTGGAGGTGCATGCAAAGTACTCTTCTTATGTGTAAGTAGAAAAGATGAGTCATCGTCATAAAACTTAGTGAATTTATACAACCTTGACTTGTGATCCACCTCACCAATTGCAATAATGGAATTGTCATGCATGTCAATTATTGAAACTGAATTTGATGTAAATTCAACATTTTTACCTTTCTGAGTGATCTGATAAACTAAGAGTATATTCATAGAAATATTTGGAACATGGACAACATTCTCAAAACTTCCATTGTGGAGTTCCACTCTCCCTTCTCCTGCTATTGCTACTGGAGTATCATCCCCCATAAGAATAGGGGGTCTTGAGCATGGAATCAAGGAAGAGAAAACTTCCTCTTTTGCTACCATATGATGTGATGCACCAGAATCTATAATCCATGAATCAGATGAGGAATTAATTGCAACCAGAGCATGATGATTACTTTTCTTAGGCACATGGTTTTCTTCCTTCTTCTTATTGGCTCATTCAGGAATGAAGTCTCCAAGGTTATTCTTCTGAAGTACCTGTGTCATAATATCGATCTTCTTCTCCATGCATGTGGATTATTCATGATTCAGTTTATTGCAATATGTGCACTGCTTTCCATTCTTCTTCTTCCCTTTGGAATTTGAAGAATCTTTGGAACATGAAGAATCATTAAAGGGTTTGGAATATCCCTCCTTCCTGTTTTGTTTGGATGACCCTTTTCCATCATGCACGGTGAGTGCATGTGCTTTGGGATCTTTCATGAGGCCTGTTATCCCCGATATCTAGGGATAACTAGGAGACCATGTCTCGAGGCCCACATGGTCCTAGACATGGAGTACCGAGAGCAGGAGCGACCTGAGCATGGTCCTAGAGGACCCATTTTCTTCTTCTCAACCAGACTTGTCCTGCCAGCAGTACCGGCCTCCATCACTACTGGCCTGGGCTTGCATCAGAAAAGGTTCTTGCTCCATGAGGTAATTGGTCCGAGGTATCATGGTATGTGTCATATTTGATCATTATAACATTCGTATGTATGCATTAGATCTCTTTCACTTTGGATGAC
>ML790392.1:380719-401213 GCA_009831015.1 Picea engelmannii | reverse complement strand
TTCAGTTGCTTTTGATTATGTTAAGCATGATAAATTTGTATGTAAAAATGGAAGAAAAAATCCATGTACATATTGTGGTTTATATAACCATCATGTTTCAAAATGTTGGAAAAGATTGACCGCTTTCAGGAAACTTTACAAGCGAAGACAACGTGAAAAGAGGATGCAAAAGATTTGCACTCATTGTCAAAAGAGGGGTCATCTCATTGACCAATGTTGGACATTGCATCCAACCACTCATCCACATCACAAGAAGCAGATGAATAAAGAAATTGGCAAGAATGGAAATGGAGATTCCATCATCGATGTGTGTCAAGATGATTCACAAGAGGACGATGTTCAGCAGAAAAAGTCACCATTGAGTTGGCTTTATAAGAAATGGTTGGATTTCTTGAGCAAGTAAGGCTTGCATTTTCTGTTGTAAATGCACTTTTCAACCTTATGTGTGCATTTATGTTGAGAGTATGACAAGTTGCAGTAGTTTTTCACAACTTGTATGATGCAAGTTGCATGTGAATGCAATTCATTTGAAGGCATTTTTGTTGTTGCCCAACTTCGTCAGGAGGATGTAAAAGTGGAGTATGATGTTCACTTGTTACAGCCATATATCTTTTTCATATTCAGCTCTTATGTACCCACATGTTTTGGGTTTGTGTACTTATGTTTGTACTGGAAGGAGAGTTGAAGAGTCATACACATGCATTTGTTTTTGTGTATGTGTAAGCAGTGAACTTGGTGATAGTTCATCATGAATGATTCATGATTATAACATGATTGTGTATCATGTATGTTGACTTGTTAGATTGGGAAGGTTGATATGTTTCAAATGAGTCTTGAATGGTGTCGATGATTGTCTGACGACTATGTTGTGTCGATCATGTTTTTCAATTTGTGTTTAGTTGATGGTGTTTGTTTGGTTGTAAGTTGATTTTGAGTACACTGAGATACAAGAAAACACCATGTGCTTTGATGAAGTACAAGATGCGACAGTTTGTTTGAAGAGAAAAAGACTTTGTTGGCATCATTTTCAGTTTTGTATAATTTTTTTTTCAAGATTGATGGTTTTCTTGGCTTGTGACAAGATGTCGCAGGAAAGTTTTTTTGCAGCCATTGGAGAGCGGATTGTGTTGACGTCAAAGAGTTCACAAGAGGGACTTGATTCTCAGTGGGAAGTTTGGAAGTCTTCCAAGCACAAAGAGAACAGTGGGTCAACAACATCTAGAGAACAATAGTTGAGGGACATAGCCAGGTCCAGTGCAAGGCATGTCAAGGTATCTAGGTGATTGTCGAAAAGACTTTTCAAGTAGAATCAGTTGATAGAAATTGAAAGAAGAGGAGTATTGAATCTCATATAGATAATCATAAGCTTTTGTGGGTCCAAAAGCCTTTCAGTGGGAAGGCGTGATCAAAATCTGGACCAGGGGTCAAAATTTAGCTCAAAAATCAAAGTTCTCGGAATTGTCTCAAAATGAACAGGAGCGTATCCCTCATCGTCACGAACCCAACGCAACTCATTTGGTTTCAAATGGATGTCAGATGAGAGAGATATCGCGATCTGTTCGAATCGCCAAACAGGTAAAAAAAATGTGCTGACTGTGTAGTCCGTATAGTCCGTACGGATGCTGACGTGGCAGAGGCCGTACACTAATGTAGCATAGGTTGTACCTCCAGGTGGTATATGATGATGTGGAATTCACTCATTGGCAGATGTGATTGAATCAAATTGCGACACGTGGCATTAATTGGGCAAATGGTGTGGTGCCACATGGCCTAGTCATGGGCTACCACATGGCACCGTTGTAATTGGATTTTAGTTCAAAATTTTATGGAGTCTGTGGGATTCAAACCCCAGACCTCCTCCCACCATGTAAATCCTTAACAAAGTTCCCCCTGCCAACACACCACTCATTGTTACTTGTTAACTATATGTTTTAAAATCTATTTAAGTTTTAATGGTTGTCATTTCGGCGGGGGGTTGGGCTGGGGCTTAGCCCCAGCCCGCGTTTGTATTTCATTTAACATATGACCATTGTATAAACGGAGTTTGGCGCGCACGTTAGCTCACGGTTGTATTGCATACTATATGACCATTATATATACGGAGGTTTGGCACACGCTGGAATTGTTTTAAACATATTCAAAGCTCCAGTCATATGTATTACCACATGATTGTGTTGTTGGAACATGTTTTAAACAAGCCCCCGGTCTTATGAATCAACCCATATGCCCTTAACCTTGGTGCGTGGGGGGTAAGTTTGGTTTTTAACAAACGATTTTGTGGTTTCGGGTGCTTACCCATGTGACCTTGGCCTTGGCGGTTAGGGGCTGGGCGCGCCCTAACCGTCCTACAGTTTGAACGGTTTTCTGGTTATGCGCGTGTGCTAGGTTTTAGCATGAATTTGGAGCGTGTTCTTGGTTGGAGCACACAGAGGTGCGTTTTGGTGAGCCAGAGACAACAAGCTTGAAGGAAGAGAATGGAAGGAGGCCTATCTTCTTCATTTTTTGGCCAAATGAGGTGCCGTAAAAGCCTAGCTAGGGGTTTTTGGACATTCTGAATCCATTGGCACTATTTTCACAGGCATTTGAATACTTCTTTTGTAGGTTTTTAACCATTGAAGTTTCAGGAAGCTCTAGGGAGCTTGAAGCCCTCATTGTTTGAGGTCATGCTCAGATGAGCCTATGTTTTTTTTCTGTGACTGAATAATCATTTTTGGCTAATTAGTATGCTATGAACACTTTGGGATAGGTTTCAGATCCATTTGAGGACTTTTATAAGTGTTTTTTCCAAAGAGAAGCTCAAGGAAGCTTAAGGCCACATGTAGAAGAGGTCATGCCCGGATGAGCCATGATCTGTTTTCAGAGTACTATTAGTCATTTTTGGGGTTTTTATGTATTCTGAACCCAATGGTACAACCATCATTTACATTGGAGTTGAGAAGMAKCTTGTAAAAGAATTTTTTGACAAATTAATCCCAGAGAGCCAAGTCCATTGATGGAGGCTCAAGGAGATGTAGCCCGGAGAGGGGTGAACTCCTTTATCATGTTGTTCTTGTTGTGAGTGTTCGCTGGTTATTATTTGCTGCAAGTTATTTTTGCTGTTGTATTTATGAAAACAACATATTTAATCTTGCAAAGACCTCACACATAAACATTTAAAAGAAGAAGCATAAACTTGGCACATAATTTATCTTGCATATTTTAACACATGGAGCAAGGTCCTGTAAAGTTTTATTTTTATGAAGTAGAGGGTGCTTGCATAGCATAACAAGTCAACCCACTATTTTCAGATCACTTTGTTGATGAATATGAGAAATGTGATCCTTTTACATTCTATTGATATAAAGGTTTCTTTAGGAAATTCTCTCTTATTGGTTTCCAGGAAAATATTTAGCAAAGAGGTGTAATATTTGAAATGCCTTAGAGAGAGAAAATTCACTAGTTGTTTATGGATATTATCAGCTATGAATTGATCCAAAAATGATGTAGACTGATTGACCAGACTCTAACTGAAAAAAAGTCAACAGGAAACCCAACATGACTTCGACCACATGTTTTTCATTATCTAGACCTAAAATTTGACTCAACAGGGAACAGACCCATTGGACCTCAATAACCATTATAATCACATTCATTGGCAAAGAAAGTCTCTCTGAAAGATGTTCTGGTTTGATAGTTGTTTGTAAAAACCGATCTCGGACCTCTGATGGACACTCTTTGTATACCCTAATTAGCTTTTCTTCATTGAAAGGTTTAGACACTACAGAGAAAACTCTGGTATACTGAGGGAATCTCGAATTGATAGAATTTCTACCCTACACATGACCTCAGACCCCTGTTTATTTACGATGACTCTTTCTTCATGTGAATACTGCTCTGTGCACCAACCTATGAATTCAGGAAAAGGAAAAGAGACTTCAAAAACATACGGGACTATGGATGCCTGGACTGCTTCAAGTAATGGTATACTCCTTCCTACATTATCAGATAGGTTGCTTCTGGAAACAGAGATGGGATAAATGGTGATTTCGGTGTAAAAGACATTTGAATCTCATTCAATTAGGGCTTCTTCATTCACCACAGGGTCTTTCTCTATTACTAAAGTTATGATAGGATCCATGACTACGATGAAAAATACCTGGAAATAAGAAGAAATGGCATGCAATGCCATACTGTTGAGCTGCAGTCGAACGAGGGTGGTCACGCCAAGTTTCAAACGGTCCAGTGTTGGAAAAATAATAAAATAACCAACAAAATGCCCTTTTATAACTTTTCCAAATTTCAGGGGTGTGAGAAAGTGGTTTGGAGCAACCCTATTTTCATCCCGAAATGAACCTGGTGGCACCATGTAGCCCCAACCGTAAACCACGGTTTAGATTCCGGCCGGCTTTATGAAATTATCCTCCGCACAACTTCTCCCCCCGAAATGATCCTCGACCGTCAATCTGGAGAGCTCGCGATCTGCGACATATGGGGTCCCATCACCTTAGCGCCCCTTCCAGACTTAGCCTCTTCATGCCATATTTATCCTCGTCCCTAGTTTATTAATTCTCCAAACCGATCTAGTGTCTCGCTAAGTCCAGAAATCTTGATTTCACACAAAATTTTTAATTTTGATAACATGTTCTCCAACTGGGGATGCTATCCTCCCAGTGAGGTAGAAAAGAATGACAAACCAAGTGCCTACCCATTGGGATTTATTTCACTCATTCAATTAATTTGAATAACATCTTATTCTTAAAAACTCGAATTATACTCAACATAACTTAGGGCCTTCACTTCAGGATTCAATTTCTACTGATTTGATTTCAATTGCTTCAACTGGAAAAAAAAATGGTTATATACAATGAATGGAAAGGGTGAAAATTCCTTTAAGAGATATAATGCTTTAGAAACCTTCCATTCACAGGTCCCTCACCAATGAAATCTCCATTTTGTTCCTGTAGAAAATAAACATTATTTCCTATGCCACAATTTCGAAAGGTCCTAGCCATAGGTGATCGAATTTTCCATGCTTTCATCTGTCTTAATTCCTGGCATTCCATTTCAACACCAAATCCCCCACTTTGAAATCATCTACCTTGGTATGCTTGTCAAAAGCCTTTTTGATCTTGTATTTTTTCATTTGAGAGTTGTTGAAGGATTTCTCTCTTGTTTGCTGGACATTGATTAGTTCATTTGTCCTCCTCTGAGTGGCATCTGGTTCAACATATTTCTCCTGTAGCAATCTCATCACTGGAAATCCTTATGAAGTAGGCAACACTGCTTGTGTTCCATACACAATCTGGAAGGGTGAAGTGGATATAGACCTTTTAGTAGTGATCCTATTAGCCCATAGTACATGGATAAGCTTCTTGTGCCAAGCCTTTTTGTTATCTTGCAACAATTTATTGATGATTCTGGTCAAACTTTTATTGGATGACTCAACCAACCCATTACCTTGAGGGTAATAAGCTGTGGAGTGGCTAAGAGTTATATTGTAATCACTGCAAAATTTTTCCATATTTTTGGACTTAAATGCTCCTGCATTGTCTGTAATGATTTTGATTGGACAACCAAACCTAGACAAAATATTGTTCTCCAAAAACTGAATGATAGCAGTATCCGTGGCTTGCCTGGTGGGAACTGCTTCAATCCACTTGGTGAAGTAATCTGTGGTTGTCAGTATCCACTTGTGCTGAGGTGAGGATTGTGGATGAATTTCTCGTATAAAATCAAGGCCCCATTGTCTAAAAGGTGCTTAAACAGAGACAGGCTTCAAGGGAAAATGCCGCAGTTTTCTCTTCCCATCAAAAATTTGGCATTCATGAGAGCTTGAATATTCTTTGTAAACATCAAAAAAAATGCTAGGCCAATAGAAACCTGCCCTCAATATCTTGTGCACAGAATTTTTCCAATAATGGTGCCCTCCACAATTACCTTTATGACATTCTCTGATGGTTCTTTCTACTTCTCCTTCCAACAAAAATATCATCAAGATTCCTCCTGGATCCTTCCAATACAAATATTGATTTAAAATACAAAACTTTGCTTCTTTTAGCTTCAAAAACCTGTCCTTGGTTTTGCTCAATTTAGGAGGATCCTGCATATTTCTCAACACATAAATAATTTAAGCATACCATGGGGATTCAAGGAATTTTTGGGATACCTGAGGGATCTTTTCTTCTTCTAAATCTGCTAACAAATCAACAATGAAATTAATTCCCAAGAGCTCACAATTTGTCTATGCCATCATCTTTGCAAGTCCTTGCCCCTTGATCAACTTGGTAGGTTTTATCTCAAGGTCATACTCCAACAACACAGCTATTCATTTGCCCCCTTTTCCCTCAGGATCAGGTTGAGTTAAAATGTCCTTCACATAAATGTTGGGTACACAAGCAATGGTATGAGAATGCAAGATATAAAATCTAAACTCCTTTAGGGCCTCGACCAGTGCGTATGCCTTCTTTTCCATGATATCACACTTTAATGGGGAATCCCTCAATGTCCTGCTATAGTATTCTATAGGCCTCTCATAATTTTTCTCATCTTTTTGTAATAAAACACCAACAATGGTGTGCTTTGAGGCAAAAGAAAACAATATAAAGTCTTTTGCAAAATTAGGATTGGCCAGCACTGGGGCTTTGGTCAGTGCCACTTTAATATCTTCAAAGGATTTTCTGGCTTCATGGTCCCACTTTATCTCACTTCCTTTCTTGAGCATGTTAGTGATATGATTTATGATTTTAGCCAGGTTAGGGATGCATCTTCTCAGAAAATTTACTTTCCCCAGGAAATATTGTACTTCTTTTTTGCTTCTGGGTGTGCCAATTTTTAGGATTCCCTCAACTCTACTGGGATCTATCTTTATCCCCTCCTTTGAAATAATGTGACCAAGCATCTTCCCCTCTTCCATGCCAAAATTATACTTTTTGGGGTTCAATGAAATGCCAAACTTCCTACATTTTTGAAAATCCCTTCTTAGATGTTTAAGATGTTCTTCATCATAAATTGAATATACAATGATATCATCTAAGTAAATAACAATAAATTTATCTTTCTCATCAGCAAAAGCTATATCCATATCTCTTTGGAAAGTTACCCCTACATTCATGAGCCCAAAAGGAATCTTGGCGTACATGAAGGTGCCCCATGGTGTTGTAAAGGTTGGTTTTTTTCTGATCATCAGGATGTACCATGATTTGATTGTACCCAAATAAACCATCCAACATTGACATTTTTTGAGAACCAACCACTTTATGTAGAATGTGATCCATCTTAGGTAGTCGGTAATTGTCCTTGAGAGACACCCTATTCATATTTCTGAAGTCTACATATAATATGATCTCTCCACTCTTCTGTATGACAGGTACCATATTTTCCACCCACTTAGAAAACCTTAGAGACACTATGATCTTGGCTTCAAACAACTTCTTTATCTCCTTTTCAATCATGGGTAACATCAAAGGATTGATTCTTCTTAATTTCTGTTTGAAAGGTTTATGATCTTCTTTGATTGGAATCACACACTGAATCACCTTGGTATCATAAACTTTTAGATCTTCATAACTCTAGGAAAAAGCATTAGGAAATTATTTCATTAAATTGATATTCCTTTGCTTGATCTCTGGGCTAAGTGTATTAGAAATATTGATGATCTTGGGATCCTCCTGAGTCCTAATGTTGCAATATTCAAAATCTCCCTCATTTGCAGTAATCTTAGGACTTGTGGCCACATCATTGTTGTCAAAGAGTTTTTCTAATGGGACCAGGCCCTTGGGAATGATGTTATTTTTTAGTCGCATTATATCCTTACCAACAACTTGATTCTTGAAATAGACATCATTTGCAAACACAACTTGATCTTCTTTTCACCACACTATTCCTCATCAATATTCAAATTTTCAAATTCACCATCCATCTTAAGGAAGCTTTCTATTTGTTTATCATCTTCAAAAACCTGCCAGTACTTAACATTATCAGGCATTTTTGGTTTATGATTGACCTTAATCTCATATCCCCTGTTATCAAAAATTGAAATTTTGAAAACTGAGGCTGAAGTAGCTAGAGCATCAACAATCTCATTCTGACCCCTTGGAATCGTTGATAGAATGTATTATGAAAATTATTCAAGCAAGTCAAGCACTATATTCCTATATGCTCTTAATCTAGGGTGATTTACTTGATATATTCTATTCCCCTGATTTATGATCAACTCAGAATCTCCATGACCAACTATCCTCTTAGCACCCAGTTATTTCAAAGCCTTCAATCCCAATACTAATGCCTCATATTCAGCCATATTATTTGTGCATTCAAAAGAAATCTTATAAGAACAAAGTTATGTGGCTAGATTGGGGGGGGTTAATCAACACACCAACTACTCCTCCTTCTCAGTTGATAGCTCCATCAAATCTCATGTTCCACATCTCATTCTTTGCACTGTGTTGATGTTATGAAATTTTCTTAATTTGTTGATCAGATTTGTTTTTTGTAGTCATATCAATGTCTGGCAACTTCTCTTCGAAAATCAAATCATTAAAGAAAATGGAGGAACCAATCTCAGTTTCCACAGAATAAATGAGATGGCTCCTTGGCTGGGTTTTGTTACTGACCATGTATTTGAGCAATACTTCCTTGTACAACCTCCTGTATTGACCAAAAACATGGATGGTGGTGTATGGCATATTCATTTGCAGAGTCGCTTTCAAATTTGCAACCCATGACCTAGATAACAACATGAAAAATTTAGGAGGTATATCAACAACCACTACATCCATGACCATATTTTTTGCTGGAATTTGAGACAAAGATACCACCAAATATTTGATTAGGCCCAAGCACTTCACCTTCCTTGAATCAAAAGAGAAAATATCTTTGTAAGGCCTTGTAATGTCCAGAACCAATTGGTCCATGACCACCTTGGGCATCATATTATGGGATGCTCTTGAATCCAACATAGCATTGTGCAGAGTCATATCATGAATCTTCAGACTGACATAGAAAGGAGGTACCTCATCAGCATCACTACTCTCCTCTACACGTGGGCCAAACAAGATGGCAGGATGATCATCTTGTATATTCAAAGTATCAGAAGTTTCTTCCATATTGAGCATCTTAATGATATGATTTCTATATTCACTATTCTTTATTAGCTCATTAAATGGAACATAAATTTTAATTTTGGCCATATCTCTTTCAAAGTTAGAAGAAGAGGTTTTCTCTAGCTCTTTGATGACTGTCTCCTTTCTTGTTTTAGGTACTTTCTTCAGAGTTTCTTACTTCTGCTTTCATTTCTCCACAACATCCTTTGCAACAGAGTCCTTTTTAGGCTAACTTGAATAAGGTGTATTATTTTGATCTTATTTGGTAGGATTTCCCTTTGGAGGATTTGCATGAACCTTTTTGTTTTGAATATTATATTGTTTCTGGAATTGCATGATGGCATTTTGTAACCCTGTTTGGTAATCTTCTTTTTCCACTGACAACCTTTCATCATTCTCCTGCATGAATATTTCATTTTCATCCATGAACTGATCATGCTCTTCTTTAGTTAAAAGCACATCTGTTTCATCACCATCACAACAATGCATAGTTTCTTCAAAATTTTCATTTACATAATTATTTTGAAAAGGAGGTCTTATTTGCTGATCACCATGGTTCCTCTGATCTCTTTGTCTGATTTGTGGAACTGTTGGTCTCCTTTGATTCCTGGGTGGAAAATTATCCTGTTCTCTAGTGTTAGGATTATTATCTAAAGACATCCTCTCCATTAGTTTCTCCATGGTCTTCATCATCATTTCAAAGCTCTCTTCTAATGACTGTGAGGTTGACAGATGTGCCTTATCTTGAATCTTGTTCATGTCCCTGTCAGAATTATATTTGATCTTTCCTGAAGCCATTAAATTTACTTCAACTTCTTTTGCATCACTCATCATATCATCTATTGAAGTGGATCTTCTTTCCCTTAATAAAACATAAAAATCATTTTCAAAGGAATCAACATATCTAAGCTGAGCAGTCATGAGAGGAGGTTTTACCTCACTAGAAATTGAGTTGTAAAATTTGATAAATCTTGTTGAAAACTCTTGGACCGTTTCATTAGGTGACCTTCTCATGTTGTTATACTGGGTTAGAAACTGAAGGGGGTTTTTCTTGTCACCCCACTTTGCAAGAAAAATTGTTTCAAAGGCTTAAAAATTTAGGATACTTGCTATTGGGAGAGATCTGAACCACTTTCTGACTTCTCATACAAGACTTTGTGCAAATAGCCTCATTTTTTCATCTTCAAAATCTACTTCTTCTAGGTCTACAAAATCATTGAACCAGTCTAGGTGTTTTTGGGTTGACACATTGCCTTCAACATCATACAACTTAATCCTCTAATTATATTCCCGAGGAAAATCATGTAACTGAGCAGGTGGAACAAGAGGGGAAAACCTAGATGCCATGGCTGCTATAAGAACCTGAAGTGGTTGTTGGTTCTGAGTAGAAATCACAAGAGGTTTGGTAGAGGCAACTAATATTAAATCTTGGAACCTATTCTTATCAAATATGATCTCATTCAAGCAAGACTCAGATTTAGTTCTGAACAGGGTTTGCTCAAATTTTGAATCAAAATCAAGGTCTTCAATGCTTTTCACTCCATCTTTAGGAAAGGATAGATATATGTCTAGACACAAAAATGGGATTATTGGCTTTTCTTTTCTTTTGTGTACAATCTTCTCAGGATCATACACAGGGATCATTGCTTTTGGGTCTGGGTTTCTCTTGGGAGCCAAGATTCCTAGCTCAAACTACTTTATGCTACTGGTCTCTTTATAATGGAGTCGCCATGGTAAATTTAGTCTCAGCCAATAATATGTTTGATTCACTGTCACCCTCATAAATCAAATCTGAATCTTTAAGTCGTTCTTTTCCCAAGGAAGATTTCACTTTCGATCCCCAACAACGACGCCAGAATGTTAGCACTCTATAAATTTGTTCGACTGATAAAAAAAACAACAAAGTTAACCTACAAACCAACTTTATATCTGGGTACTAGCCTGCTCAGGTCAAAGAGGGCTATCTCCTGTCACTTGGTATTTCTTTGACAATCAATGGCTAGGTTTTGTTGTTTTGGCGTCTTTTCTTATAATTTTGCTGGCAAGGGGAGGGACACTTAGGGATATGGAGTCAAAATTCTGAAAATGAATGGAAGAACTGAATGGTCAGTAGAACTCTCCAGAGGATAAATTCTAAATGATGCGATAAATCTGAGTTATAATTTGTAAATTTGCAGAGTGTAGGAAGAAAATAAAACATATAACTACATCAGAGCATTGAATAAATGAATTCTGAATTAGTTAGGAAGAACTTAACATAGTTTAAATTGCTTCAGCCGAGAGCATCACAATATGAATTATGGGCCTTTGAATATCCAATTTAAATAGAAGATAGTGAAAATGAAATAAAAAATATAGGAAATACATACAAAGAGAGGATACAAAACTCAGATCACCACCATTAGAATCTTTTCATGGAAACTTCAAGACTTTTGCATGTGTATTCAATTCAGCTTCAAAAAATTAGAGTTCAAGTTTTGAATAGCTAAAATCCATGCCCTTGCACTTCTGCCAACCCTTAATACATTTGAAACTCCTAATATTTATACAAGTTTGAGTTCCTTTGGTTTGAAACCGATTACAATGATTGAAATGAAATGTTTCAATTTCTAAAACTGATTACAATAATTACAAGGGACAATTTTGGTTTTGAAACTGACTACAATGATTATCAAGAAGACGTTTCATGATCTGTATTCTGACTCCTCTGATGCTTCAGTCCCATCCTTTTGCCACTTATTCTCTTCTGGTCTTTTACCTTATCCACCATCTTCAGTGACACTTGGATATCATCTACTGGACCCTGGAAAACTACACTTTGTCTTACCCAGTTGTACTATCTCCTTCCATTGCAAGTCAGAAGAGATATCATAATGTATCATTTCTTTGATCAGGATCTCCAGGTCAATGCTGGAGGCATATGTCATGAGTGGTAGTCCAATTTTGACTACTTTGAACTGATTCAGAATGTCAAAGTCTGTAATTAGATGTTGCACTAGTGTAGTTCCTTTTAGATTTTTCTCCAAGGTTTCGAATTTGGAATGATCGATCCTGCACTGAGTGAGGAGAGAATTGTATTCTTCCTGATCATATAATTTTCCTTTTCCATCCCAAAATGGTGGGAGGCCTTTGATAAATAACTCTTCAAACAAATCCTTGAACTCTTGCACACTTTGCTCCATTTGTGTTGCCTTGGTTTGGACTGATTTCAACATGTTATGTTTATTAATAACCCTCCTGGCCTAGATAATCAATGTGGTTTTGTCTTTAAATCCAATAGTCTGAAGTTCTACAATAGGAATGGAGTTGAGTAGATTTATGGCATTTAGGCCCATTCTGATGGCTTCTTTGCTAAAGTATCATTTACAACAGTGCACCTTCTTCTGGCTATGATGGCCATGCTGTCTTTATCATTGATGAAATTCAAATACACTCTTAATTTGGCAGCTTCAGTAGCTATAGAGTCCCATATGTTATGCTTGGCCCCCTACAATAGGCCTTTTCCTCTCAATCTCATCAACTTATATATCCTTTCCTGTAAGGCTCCATTCTCTGTTTGAAATTGAGCCATTTTTTCATGCTTTGCTTGCATCTCTTGCTTTAATTTCTCTATGCTCCCTTTTAACCCTTTTATTTATCCTTCTTTTAGGCTAACCTGTGACATAGCCTGGACAAGTCCTTCAGTGTTTGGCCTGACTTTTGTAGTAGGAGTTACAACTACAACCTTTTTCAACAATTATGTCTGTCCTTGTGACCAATTCACCTTTTCTTGTTCTAGCTGCAATGCCTTAGCCTTGTAGTCCAATGCCTCATGACGAAGTGTTTCATTTTACTATTATAGAGTAACCGATTATGTTGTTTATGGATTCTCTATGGCAGACATTTTCAGTTCCTTCTTCAAGCTTTGAATCAATTTTTCCTTTCCATCCAATGAGGATTTCACCCCTTGGCGGCCTTCAGATTCCAACCTCTTGACCTGAGTCTGCCAAGCTCTTCTAGATGCTTTTTCTTTCCTTAGCTTCCGTTCCAATTTCATTTCATAAGATGACAGCTTTGAATTCTTCAGGCTTAAACTCAGGTAATCAGAATACATCATATCACTAGTGTTCTTATGGAATTTGACCTTGTCTCGAGCACGCATGTTGTCATACCTTATATTTATCTTATATACTTTATCTTCATCTGCAACTGCAATGTTAAAGGTCCTCTTTTCAATATTCCTTACTGTGAACAAGGATTATTTATGATGAGAAATATTTTCCACTTCAGGGACTAAATCCCTCATCTCACTCAGAGCTAGGTTTCCCTTCTCAGCATAATGTTTTGACAAATATTCTTAAGATTGATATGCTGCCCCATATGTCTTATCAAAGATGTGTTTCTTGCTGGTAAAGGTTCTTAAGTTTCTTTCACTCTGGAGTTTTCTTTCCTTTTCAACCTCTACAGTGTTGGTTCCACTTTCCACCATATCTAGATTAATCACTTCTCTGGGCTCTTCCTCCTCCAAATCTACTATCTATGGAGATTGTGAAATCTTCATAATTGTAGGAGCAGTTTGCTGAACACTCTTGCCCATGGCCTCTGAACTCCTTCTCTTGTTGTAAACACTCACCTTGGGGACTTTGACTATCAGTTTCTGAGGGGCTTGTTGTGTTTGACTTTGTTGCAGGGTTGCCTCCACTTGCTGTGTTTGAGTTGGTTTCAAGATGGCTTCCATATCAGCACACACTTCTAGGTTTGCCAGCTTATCAAAACCCTCAACATGTTCATGCTCATAAGGGGCCTATTTGTTCATAAATATTCTCCTGGATATGATCTGGTGTGGATTATATCTTCTTCCCTATAGTTGTGAAAAACCAAACTCTTTGATCTTTTCCTGAATCTGAGTGTTGGCAGCCAATTATATTTTTTCAATTTCCCTATAAGCTGCCTATACCTTTGTCTTCTGAACTTCAAATTATCGTCGCATTTTCCAAATAAACGATATTTTCATTCTTTGCGACATTTGCAAATTGGTCTCCATTTAGTTTTCACGACTGTAAGCGTGAAAACTCCTCTATCGTTACTCGAACTGTCATGATCTTTTATTGATATTTTGAATGGCACTTACCTTTGGATTATCATCAAGTGGCTAAGAGATTTTCGAACTGTCCCTATTGCCTATTCTTACTTTAATTACGCAAGTTGATTTTTATTGGTAAGGCATTAAGCATGTGAATTTATGGGTTATACTTATTTTTATGAATTGCATAAGGGTCATGGTTTACTTTGTTTTATATGATGTGATCCTTATTGTTATAGTTCTTGACTTGTCGATTTTATGCAAACGATTGTCACAATGTTTTAAACCTTTAATTAAAATGTTTGATTATGCAATGGCGCGTTGGTTAAACATTGGGGTTTGATTTCACATTTGAATATTCATGGTTTGAATGGCGCATTGGTATATCGTTTATCGTTTGATTTTTGGGTCGGCTGAATAATATGATTTGAAATATGTTATGATTGTTTCAATAGAGGGTTAATACTTCGGTTGTACTTTGCAATTAATATTTTGCATGGCGGTAAGTGTTTCCACCACCCTCACATGCGCACATTAATGCTTCCCCTTTGATCGTTCATAGTGGTTACACCGAATGACTCAGTGTGCTGGTGTTTTCAACCCAACCCTTACCATGTGCCCGCACCATGGCTCCAGTCGTGAGGGCTGAACCGAATGGTAGCTAGGCTCTGTTGATGTTCGACAGTGCCCGTGGTGACCTTGAGGAATTCGGGTGGCTCTCGTTCATACAGAAATTTGATGGTTTTAACCTCGACGTTGCTAGGCAATTCACATTGACCTTTGATGTCTATCGAGCCAAGGTCAGGGATGTTCAATTGCAAATTGATGAGCAATTTCTCAGTTTAGCTATGGGTTTACCTATCACTGGGCAGAGATGGTCAAAAAACTGCAAGGTAGAAGAAGTCCCTTGGACTTTGCTCTTTCAGTCGCGTAAGGTTAGCTCCTGTGACAAGGGTTTGCCCATGACCATGCTAAAACAACGATGGCATGACTTGTTGATGATTATCAAGTAGTTCATCACCTATGAGGGTCGATATGGGTTTGTTTTCTTGCACCACCTTCGTCTAATTATGGTTTTTATGGGTTTTGAGCTTAACATGCCATACTATCTGCATAGAAGCCTGTTCAAAATGTCTAAGAAATATAAAAGGAACCAGGCTGATAGCAACCTCTTTCACTATGGGCTAGTTAAAATGATTGTTGTTTGTCATCTGGGGTTACACTGAGACTGTTGGGATGATTTTCTTGCTCACAATAATTTTGTGGATTCAAATCCACCACAGGTTGACAAACCTGTGGTGACCGAGGACAAGTCTGTGCCCCCAGTACCCTACAGTATTCTTTTACCTAAACCCTTACCCGATTCACCTATCGACCTACCCCTTTCTGTGACCAAAGATGTCGAATCTGTTAAGCCTGTGGGAAAGAAGCTTAAAGCCATACCTACTGCAAACGCCAAAGGCAAAAAGAATGCGCAGCTAATCTCTCGAATGGCGAGGAATAAACCGAAACCCCCTGTCAATCCTGACCCTATTGTGCTAAGTGAAGACTCTGATTCAGAGGTCGAACGTTTTTTGGCAAGTGAGTATCCCTATTCGGAAGGTCTATGTGCCAAACCCTCACATGACTTCGTATCAAACCTGCCACCTTGATTGCAAAATAACCCATATTACCCTGGCATTAAGCTACCATGTAAAACCCCCGGTCATTCATACAAACCCTCCCCTGAACCTGCAATACCACCTTGTGATCAATGCGGCTCATGGTTGGAAAGATATTATCTCGATGTGCCTATGCTACAGTCCAGAATTCAATATTTGGAGGACCAAGTTACACGGCTTACCCGTCAAAAGGATGAGCTAGAGACCACTGATAAGAGACAAAGAACGACATGCTCCATTTTGTTTAAAAATGTAGAATCGACCACTGTTGTGGTGAATTCTAAGCTGGCCTAATTGGATAGCCTCGTCACACAGGTATGTGTAATATCAATCATTTTTGTAAATAGTATGAGTTTATATAACAATTCAAATTTGGTTTGAATAGCTCTGTTCAACATTGATTAGTTTCGTTACATTGTATACTTAGCCTTGCTTTGACTGAACAAAATTCCGTTTCCCAGTTTAGTTTTGATTAGATTTTAATCGATTTGATTGATTTGGTATGGATTTGAGTTGTTTGTTTTAGCCAAAATGAATTCTCTGTCAATTGGAGTCATTTGTATCTGTTATAGACACAAGCTGTTTCTCCTATTTCGATTATGAATACGATCACATTTCGTTTTGGTTTCATTATAATGTATGTGCTATGATTCGTAACAAGTGTGATATGGTTAACTGTTACGGTTTTATTTCCATATGACTTTCGACCAACTCGAATACAGTTTGGATTGTTGTTAATATGATTTCACCCAAATCGTGAATGCATTCAATTTGTAACAGTTATGTGGAACACATCCGGTTAATTCGTTTTGGTCTGCTATTAGAACCACCCTGTTATCGGTTGGATTTGTAATGAATATTCAGTTACAAGTTGATTTGAGGAACGAAAGTGACTATACCCAGGATCGCGATTTGTTTCTATTTTTAACTCAGTCACGATTTGTTTTGATTGTTGCCCAGTTTATGATTATCATTTCTATCGGCTTGGTGATGGTTGTGATCATCATTTGATCCTGCCTGTTGACTGTATAACACCCAGCGATTGAAATGTATGGCGAATTTTGGTTGATAATGTTATATTTACCCATGATCGTAACAGTCTTTCCATCTTTGCATTTAATTAAAACGATATGAATCTTATGCTGCATTTTTATAGCCACAACAAATGGATTATGATTATGTTTTATTAGATCATATCACACACAGATTTCGTTTGATATGAAACTATCCTGTTACTATTGGACCTGATTTTATGAAACAGAGTATTCTTACCCCTGTTTCGATTAAATCACTTTTGATTATGTTTTATATTGAATAATAAAATCATTTGAATCATTGGTGATTCGTTTTTAATGTTTATTGAAAGAAAATTGGATTATTTTAAAAAGATTTGATTTGATTTCTATCTGATCCTGTATGCTATTTTAGACTAGCTACAAAATCAAATGATTCTGTAGCTAAGTCTGTAGAGTCAAATTTTTATTGTTTTGTTAATGAAATACCTTTCTAACTTGTTATTTTTGATCTATTGCAGATGAATTCGAAATTACAGTGGATTTGATGAGCAGTTAGGGGATATTTCAAAGATTTCACTTGCATTTTAGTTTCCTAGTTTAGTTGATTTTGGGATTTCTCCCAGATTATGTAAAACAGTTTGATATTATCGACAGGGAGGTTTTACCCTGTGGAGAGACTTATAAAAACCTATCATTTTTCTAATAATGTTCATCCTCATTCGTGGGAGAACAAGGATATCGAATTTTAATACAGACTGAGGCAGAATTTGGTGTTTTGTTACAGCTTTAGCTTCTCATTATATCAATATTTTGTTTCATGTTGTGTATATCAATTTGTAACTGGTTAATGACTATTTTAGATATCTTAATCATGTGCAAATGATATAATCTAATCACTGTAATCCATATCTGATTTCTTCTAGTGTTTAAAAAACATAGCAATTGTTTAATTCAGTCTGTGAATGACATGTTTCCCTTCTTCATAAGTTGGATTATAAAATATAAGTTTTTGCATAACAGGTTTCCCTTATTGCAGAGATTTATAAATCATAAAATTGTTATGATTTTTCATGTCTTGTTTGTCCTGTAAACAACTCAAAGAGTAGTGCAGCCTATTGTTTACGAGAAGCTTTTGGACTAACTAGTGCGAGTTTACTTCCGCCGAACAGGTTCAAAGTCATCATACACAGGACAAATTAGGAGCGTTTCCAGGTCAGTTAGTCACTTCTTTGTTTACTGTTCTTATTAGTAGGTTAGTTAGATATAAGTCTAGTTAGATTTATATTAGATTGTTTAATTTCAGTAAATATATTAGATCGTTTAATTTCAGTAATTTTTATTTCTTATTCATAAAATATTAAAATAAAAAAAACATATTTCGCTGTCTTAGGATAGAAAGAACATGAGTTTTGCAAGTTTTAATTAAATCTGTAGATTGTTTATATTGTATATTTGTCAATAAGTTATAATATAACTAGTAATTAGACAACTGATTAATAGGGTTAGTGTAATAGTAATTAGTAGTATATATATAATAGTTAGAGTAGTTTATATTTAGTTTTAGTTTATTTAGTAGTTTGTTTTAATTAGATTAGTGTGTTAGTTAGTTAGTTAGTTTAGTTTGTTTTCTTTGTTTTAGTTAGTTAGTTAGTTTAGTTTGTTTTATTTGTTTTAGAAAGATTAGTTAGTTTAGTTTAGTTTTCTCTTTGGTCTTCTTAGGACCTTTGAGCAACCAATGGAGCCGTTAAACCTGTCAGGGTGGTTCATTCCAAACGGCTTGGGTTAATAGACAACCCCGGACCGGTTCCACTCTCTCAATTGACGGACGAACAATTTCGCCCGTCAACAAATGGTGCTAGAAGGAGGGCCTGAACTTAACTAATGGCACGAGGCGGTCGCAAGAATCCTCCCCCCCCCTAATCGCTCACCTATAGTGACTAGAAGCCGTTCACATGATAATATTCCCCTTCAAACAACAACTACTTCAACCGAAGATCCACAGATCACAGTTGAGCCAGCAACCCCTAATCCTATAGGTGGTGACTTGGAAGAGATTGTCCGCCGATCTCTTATTAAAACACACAGTGCCTTAGCTAGTTTGAGGCAACCAAACCATCCGTGGGGTCGACCTTTAGACTTCTCTGATATTAGAGAACAATTAGGTGACACTAACCTCACTGTGAATCCTTCGAATCCAAACGCAAATCCTGCTGCAGGAGGATCTAGGATACCTCCTTCACCACCTCCCTCATCTCCTTCCTCTTTTGGAGGAGATTCCTCTTCCGACGAAGGCAATTCACCTTCTCATCCTTCCACACCCACTACCCCAATGGCAAATCAGAACAACCCTGCTAGACCTTGGTTGGACTAGGATGTCGTAGTTGTACCTGGATCCCAACACCCTTTACCTAAGCACCCGGAGAAATGGCTTCCTAAGTTTGATCCCGATTCAAAACAGATAGCCGAAGATCATATCAAAAAATTTATGTTAGCCATTAGACTTCGTAATGTTGAACATGAAGACGTCGTCTATAGGTTGTTCCCGTATACCTTTGAGGGTAACGCGTCCACTTGGTATTTTTCCCAACAGCCCCATACCATAGTCTCTTGGGAAAAGTTTGAGTCATGCTTTTTGGAAAAATTCGGAGATGGTAAACCTCCGGAAGTCTTGGTCATGGATCTGTCAAGCTTAAAAATGAACCCAAAGGAAAAAGTTAAAGATTTCAATCAAAGATTCTTAACGCTTAAAAATCGAATCCCTGCAGATTCTATGCTTGCCGAGAGCCTTGTGATGGCTTACTACACTAAAGCTCTACATCAAAGTATAGCTATTTGGGTTAAACGTTCTAAAAAGGCCACATTGTTAGAAGCCTTCGAAGAGGCTACCCAAATTGAAAAGGACATACTTAGCCTGAAGGATTCATCTAGCAACGAAACTGAGACTGTTCCTTCTTCCAAAAAGAAGATTTAAATTCTCCCCAGACCTACACAAAGAAAAACACAACCTGAAAACTCTGATTTGGAAAATTTAACGAAAGTTGTACAAAAATTGTCTAATCAAGTTATAGATCTAAAAAGGTCAACTAAAGAATCTTCCTCGAGTAAAGGACCCTACAAACCCCCTTTCCGAAAGCCTCTTCCTACCAACCGGACTAACCCAAACCCCAAGGGATTGAACCTAGAAAGTTTGCAATGTGCTCTTCATACAATTATAGAAGCCCAAGATAACTTGATGCCTCCTGAAATCCCTCAGGAGGAAGTAGAGCAGGAAATAGTTCAAGAAGAAGAGTCTTCTCCAAACATCTTTGGACACTTCTCAGATAGCATCTTCCAAGCCAACTTCGAGACTGTTCACCCTTACAACACTAGAAGTAAGACAACAAATAAACCTCCTTCCGAAAAAACTGCAACTTTGCCTCCAAAGCCATCTAAATCAGTAGAAACTAAACAGAGTAATGTCAGCCCTGTTATCGCAGGGTTTGTAGGAAGGGTTTAGGTAACTTGAGTCAAGGCTTGAAACCAACATAACAGGAGCTTCCCCACCCATTGTCACCTCGATAGGGAGCTCTTTCTGTTTAGGATGGCTAGTCCAAGGGAGACGTCCCTATGTAATCTGGGTTTCTGAAGGGCTAAAGGTATAATGGATCAAAGTAAGAGATTCCCTTTCATAGATTA
>ML790392.1:330358-340387 GCA_009831015.1 Picea engelmannii | reverse complement strand
CTATAAATGTTTTTCTATAATGATTCAGATCCTAAAATTTCTATGCAAGTGACAAAACATATCCAAGTATATGTGGTAAAAAATTCATCTTGTGGGTCGTTGTATTTTGGCAGTTACACTCCATGGAAAATAGGGTTTGTGGCCAGTCCTGAAACTAGTCAAAATCAGGTGTTTCGGGTAAAAACGTCATAAATACTTCATAAAAGATCCAAATTTAGTGAGACAAAATGTGTTGGTTATGGTATAGTCTTTAGTATGCTTTGTAATAGTTTTATATCAATTCATCAAATATTTTGTGCGGGGCACGCTCTACAAGGTCACTCTCTAGAATAAGCCAAAATTCAGCAAGGTATGCCATTTTTGCTATTACTCCTTTTTTGAGAGGTTTCAAGTAGTGACACTTGGAGGAATTGCATAAAACACACTAAATAACATTGTTTATAAGTTTCATATCTTTATACATTACAACTTCAAAGTTATAATTACTTCAAATTAGGGTTGTTGACTAATCCAAAACTAGGCATGTGAGACTAAAGAAAAGTTTGATGAAAATGATAGTCTCTTGTTTTTAAAGTTAAGGAAGGTTTGTAGGATTGTGATCATATACACCAGGTCTATTACAAATCTACAAATCATATTTGGATGATGAAATTGATGAGGGCTTTTGGTTGTGGTACATCTTGAGTACATGGTTGAGACAAATAGTTGATGAGTTGGCACACATACATGAGGTGTATAGTTGATGATGTTGGTACATATTGATGAGTCATAGTTGATGAGTAGTTGACACATGATTGGTACATACTTCGTACATGGTTGGATGCACTTGTTTATGGTACAGGTTGATTATAGGTTGGTGCATGGTTTATGCACTTGTTTATGGTACAGGTTGATTACAGGTTGAGGTACAGATTGATGCATGGTTGATGCATGGTTTAGATTTATTGGTACAGGTTTACAGTAGTATATCTCACAGTGATAGTGTGACAGTGGTTCCATCATTCTACTTCTATTTCAGGGTGTCAGGATGGGGCAAGGACAGGTGGTTGTAGCCACCTTCCGGTTGTAGCCGGAGAACATTGGGGTTGCAGCCTCCTTCTGGTTGTAGCCAAAGAATTGGGGAGTTGGAGCTTCCCTCCGGTTGTAGCCTGAGAAACTAGGGGGTTGGAGCCTCCTTCCAGTTGCAGCTGGAAAACAAAGGAAGTTGGTGCTTCCAATGAATGTAATTCTTCAAGACATATAAGAAAAAACATTCCGTGGTTTTCTCCCAATTTGGGTTTCCACGTAAAACATTGGTGTGCTGTGTATATGTGTGATTGTTTATTTCTTACTGCTCATTATTGGATAATAATTCTACATTGATATAACACTTGGAGAAAAAGGATTATAATTACGCTATTACTGATTCACCTCCCCTATCAGTAATCCAACAGTACCATACACAATCTTGAAGGGTGAAGTGGAAATAGACCTTTTAGTAGTGATCCTATTAGCCCATAATGCATGGATAAGCTTCTTGTGCCAAGCCTTTTTGTTATCTTGCAACCGTTTTTTGATGATTCTGGTCAAACTTTTATTGGATGACTCAGCCAACCCATTACCTTGAGCGTAATAAGTTGTGGAGTGTCCAAGAGTTATATTGTTATCACTGTAAATTTTTTCCATCTTTTTGGACTTAAATGTTGTTGCATTGTTCGTAATGATTTTGATTGGACAACCAAACTTGGACAAAATATTGTTCTCCAAAAACTTAATGATAATAGTATCTGTGGCTTGCCTGGTGGGAAATACTTCAATCCACTTGGTGAAGTAATCTGTGGCTGTCAGTATCCACTTGTGCTGAGCTGAGGACTGTGGATGAATTTATCCTATTAAATCAAGGCCCCATTGTCTAAAAGGTGCTTCAACAAAGATAGGCTTCAAGGGAAAAGACTGCAGTTTTCTCTTCCCATAAAAAAATTGGCATTCATGACAACTTGAAACTTCTTTGTAAACATCAGAAAAAATGCTAGGCCAATAGAAAACTTCCCTCAATATCTTGTGCACAGTAGTTTTCCAATAATGGTGCCCTCCATAATCACCTTTATGAAATTCTCTGATGGTTGTTTCTACTTCTCCTTCCAACAAACAACTCAACAAGATTCCTCCTGGATCCTTCCAATAAAGAGGTTGATTTAAAATACAAAAAATTGTTGCTTTTAGCTTGAAAAACCTAGCCTTGGTTTTTCTCAATTTAGGAGGAGCCTGCAAATTTCTCAACACATAAATAATGTCAGCATACCATCGGGAGTCAAGGAATTTTTGGGATACCCGAGGGATCTTTTCTTCTTCTAAATCTACTGACAAATCAACAATGAAATTAATTCCCAAGAACTCACAATTTGTTTGTGAAATCAACTTTGCAAGTCCCTACCCCTTGATCAACTTGGTAGGTTTGATCTCAAGGTTATACTCAAACAACACAACTATCCATTTGCCCCTTTTCCCCTCAGGATCAGGCTGAGTTAAAATTTCCTTCAAAGACCTGCTGGGTACATAAGAAATGGTATGAGAATGCAATATATAAACTCTAAACTCCTTTAGGGCCTTGACCAGTGCGTATGCCTTCTTTTCCATGATATCATACTTTAATGGGGAATCCATCAATGTCCTGCTATAGTATGCTATAGGCCTCTCAAAATTCTGTTCATGTTTTTGTAATAAAACACCAGCAATGGTGTGCTCTGAGGCAAAAGAAAACAATATAAAGTCTTTTTCAAAATTAGGATTGGCCAACACTTGGGCTTTGGTCAGTGCCACTTTAATATATTCAAAGGATTTTCTGGGTTCAGGGGTCTACTTTATATCACTTCATTTCTTGAGCATGTTAGTGATATGCTTTATGATTTCAACCAGGTTAGGGATGAATCTTCTCAGAAAATTTACTTTCCCTAGGAAATATTTCACTTTTTTTTTTCTTCTGGGCGTGCTAATTTTGAGTATTCCCTCAACTCTACCAGGATATATCTTTATCCCCTCCTTTGAAATAATGTGACCAAGAAGCTTCCCCTCTTCCATTCCAAAATTAGACTTTTTTGGGTTCAATGAAATGCCAAACTTCCTACATTTTTGAAAAGCCCTTCTTAGATGTTTAAGATGTTCTTCATCAGAAACTGAATATACAGTGATATCATCTAAGTAAATAGCAATAAATTTATTTTTCTCATCAACAAAATCTATATCCATAGCTATTTGGAAATTTTCCCTTGCATTCATGAACCTAAAAGGCATCTTGGAATACATGAAGGCGCCCCATGGTGTTGTAAAGGTTGTTTTTTCCTAATCATCAGGATGTACCATGATTTGATTGTACCTAGAGAAACCATCTAGCATTGACATTTTTTGAGAACCAACCACTTTCTGTAGAATGTGATCCATGTTAGGCAGTGGGTAATTTTCCTTGAGAGCTACCTTGTTCAGATTTCTGAAGTCTACACATAATATTATCTCTCCACTCTTCTTTCTGACATTTACCAGATTTTCCACTCACTTAGAAAACCTTAGAGACACTATGATCTTGGCTTCAAACAACTTGTTTATATCCTTTTCAATCAAGGCCAGCAGAAAAGGATTGATTCTTCTTAATTTCTGTTTGAAAGGTTTATGATCTTCTTTGATTGGAATCACACACTGAATCACCTTGGTATCATAAACTTTCAGATCTTCATAACTCTAGGCAAAAACATCAGGAAATTATTTCATTAAATTGATATACCTTTGCTTGACATCTGGGCTAAGTGGCTTAGACAACTTGATGATCTTGGGATCCTCCTAAGTCCCAATGTTGCAATGTTCAACATCTACCTCATTTGTAGTAATCTTAGGACTCCTGGCCACATCATTGTTGTCAAAGAGTTTTTCTAATGGGACCAAGCCCTTGGGGATGATGTTATTTTTTAGCTGCATTATATCCTTACCAGCAATTTGATTCTTGAAATAGCCATCATTTGCAAACACAACTGCATCTTCTTCTTCACCACAATATTCCTCATCAATATTCAAATTTGCAAATTCACCATCCATCTTAAGGAAGCTTTCTATTTGTTTATCATCTTCAAAAACCTGCCAGTACTTAACATTATCAGGCATTGTTGGTTTGTGCTTGACCTCCATCTCATATTCCCTATTAGGAAAAATCAAATTTTTGAAAACTAAGGCTGAAGTAGCTAGGGCATCAACAATTTGATTATGACCCCTTGGAATCGCTGAGAGACTATATTCTGAAAATTCTTCAAGCAGGTCAAGCACTATATTCCTATATGCTCTTAATCTTGGGTGCTTTTCTTGATATATTCCCTTCACCCGATTTATGATCAACTCAGAATATCTATGAACAACTATCCTCTTAGCACCCATTTCTTTCAAAGCATTCAATCCCAATACTAATGCCTCATATTCGACCATATTATTTGTGCTTTCAAAAGAAAGCTTATAAGAATAAAGTTTTGTGGCCAGTGTGGGGGGGTTAATCCACAGACCAGCTCCTAGTCCTTCTCTGCTGACAACTCCATCAAAGCTCATGTTCCACATCTCATTCTTTGCACTGTCTTGTTGTTCTGAAATTTTCTTAGTTTGCTGATCAGATTTGTTTTTGGCAGTCATATCAGTGTCTAGCACCTTCTCTTCAAAACTCAAATCATTAAATAAAATGGAGTAACCAATCTTAGTTTCCACAGAATAAATGGGATGGTTATTTGGCTCGGTTTTGTTATTGACCATGTATTTGAGAAATACTTCCCTATACAATTTTCTGCCTTGACCAAAAACAAGGATGGTGGCGTATGACATATCCATTTGCAGAGTCCCTTTCAACTTTGCAGCCCATGACCTAGATAACAACAACATCCCAAATTTAGGAGGGATATCAACAACCACTACATCCATGACCATATTTTTTGCTGGAATTTGAGACAAAGATACCACTAGATCTTTGATTAGGCCCAAGCACTTCACCTTCCTTGAATCAAAGGAGGAAAGATCTTTGTAGAAGCATGATCGATAGTTCCATAAAATAAAACACTAATATCAAATATAAGAAAGTATGGAAAAGAAAAAAAGAAGAACACGTGAACAAAGATCAGGTCCTAAAGATCGCAAGATTGGAAATAATAAGAGATGAAGACAAATCTATAGAGAAGAAGGATGATGTCAGATACATAAAGTTTTGGAGAAGAAATGAAAGAAAAGAAGGCCATGTGAATAAAGAATAGGTTCAAGAGATTTTACTTTTAGAAATTGTAGTGCAAGATAAATCCAGAGGAAGAAAGGAACAAGTCTGAGTTCAGAGAGATGATGACTCTACAGACAAAGAGGAAGATGACTCTGCATCTGAGAAGGTATTCTTCTGATCCATCCAGATTAGAGACTCCCAATAAATATGAGTATTGAACAAGGGGAGTCAGTGAATTAGACGCTACAGATCATAAAACCATATTTCGAGCAGTTTGAAATGTTTGCAGAGACAGATTCAGAGCAGTCAAATAGAAGAAGTACATAATGACAGATTGATCACACAGGTGTCAGTTGGTAGTTACAGAGGGAGAATTTTATGATTGTATTTCACATATGTATTCAGGAAGGGATATCTTTAGTACAGGTTGTTCCAGACATGTAGAATTTGGTTTGCAGTGGACACATTTGATATGTGATGTTTAGGTGAAGTCTTCAGAATAGTACACTGATCGATGGGTCAGCATTGCAGATAGTTGAGTAGCAGAGTTATGGACAGTTTGTGACATATGAAAAAATATGTATTCGTGAGATGCTCAGTAGGTACAGAGAGAATGGGTAAGAGGATATGCATAGAAGTGTATCTACAATTGAAATCAATGGAATTAGTTGGGATCAGTTGGAAAGCAGTGAAAGGAACAATAGATAAGGGAAAGAGAAATTTTCAACAAAAGCTATATCATCATAAAAAAATCATTTGACAACATGGTCAAGTGAACATGACAAGTGATTAAAGAAATCAAATTTTGAATTCTTTTTATATATGTCAGTGAATTACATGAGGAAGCACCAATGGACAATAAATAGTACTGGAAAAGAGGAAAGAAAACTTTTTACAAGTAGCTCTATATTTTGTAGAGAAGGGAAATCATTAGAGAGAGAGAATCCAGAAAGAAAGATCAACAACATGTAGACAGGGGGAGACATACCCACAAGGGGGAGATATTTTTTTCCTATGAATGGTTAGAGAAGGTATAGTATCAAGAGGAGACATACTGACAGGAGGATTTAAACTTTGGTCAGATATATTTTTGAAGAGAAAGAACATATGCATGAAGACAGGGGGATCATCCCCAAGGAGAGATACCCTTTTCCATTGATGCCAAAGGGGGAGATTGAGAAACATTGATGAGGAAATATAATCACAGGGGGAACATGAGCATGAGGGTTTCCATGTCTAAGTGTTGCCATATATGCCAAAGGGGGAGATCGTTGGACAACTAGTTTGGACAGTTTGTTGTCATTGATGTCAACCCTTGGAAAGTGATCTTGGATATTGATGTCAACCCTTAGAGATTGATGTCAATCCTTAGAGAAGTCTAGAATCCCCAAAGATGTGGATGAGATCGTTGGACAATTGGTTAGCATATGTATGATCGAGATTGATGATGAGTTAGTTGGATACATTTGATGTAGTCTACATGTAGCCCTGGAGGTGTGGTTATGGGACTCAAAGTTGATTGAGGAATAATGACATGAAGGACAGTGAAATTGTAGGTAATACTATCATAGATGAATAGTACACATCATGTTGTTTTCGGTGATATGTGGAACACCACATGGTTCCTCACAGTTAGGGAGATATGTCCTTGTGAAGTTGGAAGTCCCAAGGAAGGGTTAAGAAGACCTAGTTGGTTACAAGTCAATTAGTCAAAGGGGTAAAATGGTTGTAACAAGTGATCTATAGAATCCATAAATTAAGGGAAGAAGTTACCTAGCAAAAGGATAAATACCCCTCAAGGAGTCATTCACAAGAACACTCACACACTTACATTGAATATCTATCTAGTGAATTGTTATGGTCTAGTGATTTTTTTATGATCTATTTTGGTCTTTTGGTGAATATGATGGGAAGCATGAGGAAATGAAGAAAGTGTGAGAAAAGAGCTAGAGTTTCATAGCTGTAGAAGGAAAGGGTTTTTGAAAAACCCTAATTACCGAGGTCCTCGTGGGTTGCACTATATCTGTCAAGCGAAGCATCCTCACGGGTCATCTATTGTTTGTCTAGCGAGGCACTTGCAGAATTGAGATAACATATTGGCACCAGGTTGTTGAAGCTCTCAAGAAGTTGCAGATCAGTTTACATATTAACAGAACAACTACAAGATCATAGGTAAGGGTTAATGCTTATGGTTTTGATGTTATGGTACATGCATGGTGATGATAGCATGTTATTTGGCACATCTTGGTAATGTGATGGTACATTGATTAGAGGCGATACTGGCTAGTTTGGTTTCTAGTTTAATTACATGTTATGGTGCATATTTGAGGCTTGGTATATTGTGTTATGAGGTTGTATCTTAATGATGTTGAGGAACATGCTTGAGGCATGTGGTTGAGGGACTTGGTAAATGACTTGAGGCACATCATTGGATGTATGATGCATGTTGATTGAGGTCTACTTGTTGAGATACATTGTTGGTACATATATTGGATACATTGGCACATGGTTTATGGTAATTGGTTGAGGCATATTATGAGTCATATGACACTTGTTTTAGGTACATGGTTGGCATGTTGTATGGTTGATGATGTTGTTAGTATTGGTACATTGATAGAGGCACTTGTTGGTGATATTGATATATGATTGGTACACATTTGGCACATATTCTTGGCATATGAGTGAGTCACTTCATTGATGATATCTTATGGTATATGGTATGGTGTTGATATAAATGGTTGGTACATGGTATGGTAAAGGTGTTGATGATACAAGTGTTGTTTCATGGTTGATGCACTTGTTGTACTTGTCGATGGTGAAGGTATAGGTTGATGCATGGTACATGTTGGCACTTGATTGAGACACATATCTTGTGATGGTATGTGGTGATATTGGTGCATGATTGGTAGAGGCACATGTTGGTGATGTTGATAATTTTGTTTGATATATGATCTTGGTGATCTTAGCATGAGGTGCATTTGGATGAGAGTGGATCTGGTTTTTTGGATGAGACAATGACATGTTGGACAAGTTGATTTGATAGTGACAATGACAGTGATGTGATAGTGACAATGACAATGATAGTGACAGGGTTTTTGGAAATGATAGTGGCAAAGCCTGTGACATTTGGTCTACACTTATATTTTAGGGTGGTAGGGGGTTGTAGCCTCCTTCCAGTTGGATCCAGAGAATCAAAGAGTTGGAGCCTGAGAACTAGGTGGTTGTAGCCACCTTCCGGTTGGATTCAAAGAACCCAGGGGGTTGTAGCCTCATTCTGGTTGGATCTATAGAATTCAGGGAGTTGTAGCTTCCTTCAAGTTGGAGCCTATAAATAGGGGGTTGGAGCCTTCTTCCAGTTGCAGCTGGAGAATTGGGAAGTTGGTGCTTTCTATGAATGAATTATTTATATATATAAGAAATCATTCTATGGTTTTCTGCCATTTGGGTTTCCACGTAAATACTAGTGTACTGTGTTCTTGATGTGATTATTCTTATGATTACATACTGATGATATATATATTGAATGCAATCATAGATTATACATTGATGATAAACTGTTGAACATTGTTGATAAAGTGAAAGAATATATATTGTGTATAAAAGTGTTATAAAGTGATCATACTGATTCACCCCCCCTCTCAGTATTCCAACATACACTTATTCGAAAATTGGTAAAAATGAAAATGAGATTTTATTTTGCACAACCATATTTTTCATTACACTTTTGGGACAATTTGAGATCCTTTTGATGGGTTGTGATAGGCTCAATTTTAATCCCCGTTCACAACTACTCATTGACTCTTATTGATTCATTACATAATGTATGGTCAAGTTTTCTTTGAGATAAAAAATGAAAAATAAGGTGAGTGTGTTGAGTTATTCAAGGCCAAAGTTGTTTTCTTTAATACAACATTCAAGTTCCATGAGTTTCAATTATTTGACATGTTCCATTTGTTGTAGACTTAAACAATCTTTATGACAACTTTGCATGTTACCATTGAAGGACAACCTTTAGTGGGAGGATTGAGAAAGGGTTCCTTATGAAGATCAAATTAATTCCTTATCACTTGATGATTGGTTTGATTAGTGAGATTCCCTCTATGAAATATAACAATATATAGATGAACATTATGTTGCCTTTGCAATGTTTCATATGTATTGAAAATATTTGCTTTAGTGAGATAATTAATGTGACTGCAGAAAGAGTCTCGGTGATCCACAATCCCTCCTCGAGGATGAGCTGAAAGTATCAATCAATGACAAATGTTATCATATTAATTAGTGGAAAGTGCAACAACAATTGTGGAAATATCTATGATAGAAGTATAACACATGGTATATGCCTACATCCAAGAGTTTAACCACTATGTTATTCATCATAGAGTGATGGATGAAGAAACAAAATTATTCATTACATTCATTGGTGGATTGATTACACCAATTTAGAAAGATCTTAAAATGTTTGACATCTACACTCTTGAACATGTATGTTGAAAGGCTAAGTTAGCATAAGCTAAGAACAATTGGAGGAATCCTAATAATGTTGCTAATGTAAAATCTATTTAAGGGAAGACAATCACTGCTAAATATGGTTCATAGAAGGAGCATGGATATGATATTTGGTATTCAGTTGTTACAGGATATAATGGTTCAAACAAAACGAAATACTGCATCCAAGAAGGAATTGAAGAAGAACAACAAAATAACAATGGATTTCATCATGGAAGGATTACCTAATTCAGTAAAGGACAAAGTGGGAAAATGTTCATCGGCTAAAGAACTCTGGGATAAGGTACATAATAGCTATTCTTCTCCCATCA
>ML790392.1:260581-282278 GCA_009831015.1 Picea engelmannii | reverse complement strand
GAAGTCACATTTGCTGAATTTAGCATAGAGTTGATGCTCTCTTAGCACTTGGAGCACAAGTCTAAGATGCTCTTCATGTTCTTCTCTATTCTTAGAGTAGATTAATATGTCATCAATAAAAACTAGTACAAATTTATCTAAAACTTTACTGAGTACATTGTTCATTAAGCACATGAAAGTGGAAGGGGCATTGGTTAACCCAAATGGCACTACCACAAACTCATAGTGACCATACCGTGTCTGGAAAGTGGTTTTATGGATGTCTTCACCCTTGATTCAGACTTGATGGTATCCCGACCTCAATTCATTCTTTGAGAAAATAGATGCACCTCCCAACTGATCGAATAGATCATCGATCCTAGGCAAGGGGTACTTGTTATTTATGGTTACTTTATTGAGTTGTCTATAATCTATACACAGTCTAAGGGTGCCATCCTTCTTTTTCACAAACAGGACTAGTGCTCCCCATGGGGACACGCTGGGTCGAATATAACCCTTATCCATCATTTCTTTCAATTGCAATTTGAGTTCAACTAACTCAGGTGTGCTCATCCAGTAGCGTGTCTTAGACACCGGCACCGCTCCTGGTGCGAGCTCTATCGAGAAGTCAATGTCTCTTCTCGGAGGTAGACCCGGTGCCTCTTCCGGAAACACATCTATGTATTCTCTCAGGATAGGGGGATCATCAGAGCTTGGTTTATCACCTTCGATTGTTTTCAACATCTGTATTGCATATAGGGGACATCCTTTTCGGTAATACATTCTCATTTGCAAGGTTGATATTTGCCTCACCGAGACAGGTTTTTGGATCCCTTGAAGGGTTATCCTTTTTCCTTCTTTGCTCACAAATTCTAAGGTTTTATGGTAACAATCCAGTCTAGCTTTATGGGTGGCCAGCCAATCCATACCAATCAACAGATCGTATGATCCCAAGGGTAATATGTTAAGGGTTGCTTGGGTGGGGAATTCACTCAACATTAATTGGTAGGATGGTATAACCTATGCTATCTTCCTTTTGGTGCCAGTAGCTAACTGTGCCAACCATGGCTTGGTTTGTTTTTGTGGCTGTAGTTTACACTTATCAACAACTCTAGAGGCTATATAACTCAAATTTGAACCAGGGTCAATCAAAACATACAATAGATGGTTGAAAATCATACCTTCTATTTCCACTACTAAAGCTTGATCGTCAGCTTGGTGATTATCCAAGGCTGCATAAATTTGTGGCACACTCCTGGCCACATCATTGACTATGGTAGCTTCCTGAATGTTATAAACTTTCCGACTGTTCTGTTGTCGGTGTGGAAAGTCTCTCAGGAGATTCTCTTCTTCGCAGCCCCAGCATTTAAAAGGTTCTCTCTTTGGATTATCCACCTTCACTGGTATAGGTCCAGAAGTTTTATTTCCGTCTGATGAGGGAAAGTTCTGTTGGAGTACACTCTGGGCAGGAAAGTTCATTCTGGGGTTCTTCTTGTAGTTCTTAAATCCTGAGGATTTGATCCCCTTTTTCTGAAATCTCCAACCATTCTTCTGTTTCCAGTCTCCACGAGACTCTACCCGATGTCCATATTGTTCATGACAATATGTTGCCTTTCGAATAGTGTCTTCTAAGGTCTTTGGCTCATTAAATTCAATTCTGTTCCGGTATTCCTTGGGTAGCCCACTGATGAAGCGTTGCACCTTTTCCTTTTCTTATTTTATATAAGGTACATACCTCAACAAATCGAGGAATTTGTTGACATATTCTTCTATAGTAAGTTGTCCCAGTTTGAGTTCATAAAACTCTTTAGTCTTTTCGTCGAAATATTTTTCCGACAGATACTTCTTCCRGAAGTATTTCTCAAACTATTTCCAAGACAGGTCCTCCTTGTGGACCCCTTTCACATTCTTAAGATCTTCCCACTAGATGGAAGCTTTTCCGTTCAGATTGAAAGTGGCCACTCGGGCCTTCAAATTCTCTGAAAAATCATGGACTTTGAAATATTTCTTTAGTCCAAGTAGCCAGGCCTCGGCTTCCTCTCCCTTCTTTATCTCACCGTCAAAGGAGGGAGGTTTGGCCTTTCTGAATTCCTCAAATTTATGACCCTTGGAAGTCTTTTGCTTCTTTTTTTTTCTTCGAGAATAGGAACCGGTCTGGCTACTGGAAGAGCCTTCTGAGTCACCAGCTTCCTTCTCAGAGGAATCATCTGGCACTGGTCCTTTGCCTTTGGGGTGGACCTTTCTTGAGGTTCTTCTCTCAGTATGGCCACTGATATGACCATGTTTCTGCATCTCGGGTTCATGCTGCATCTGTCGTTGTAGGTCGGATAAGCTCTGCAGTAAAACTGCATTAATTTCAGTTTTCTTTTCTTGTTCTTTTATCATCCTTTCATTGTTAGCCTTGCAACTTTGTAATTCAACCATGAGACTCCTCACAGTCTCAGCTAGATTTGGAGGGGTTCCTATTGCTCTTCTTTCGTCAGACTCTTCGTCTCGATTGTGGGAGCCTTCTCCCATCTCTTGGTGAGTCACCATTCTCCGCGTCTGTAAATTCCTGTGGCTGATCGTCCGCTTGGGTGAAAAGACAAATTCTGGTTATTAGTCAAGAGTTAGATACATTTTTATAACCTACACATAAATTCATAACTCTTTCACATGCATACATAGTCGGGTTCCCGTTTCCAAGTTTTGATCCTGGATAAGAGAGTTAAGTTAGGGGGTTACTCCTCTTAGGAGTGCCTCGAACGGAGCTTATGCGCAACTCATACATGAGCCCAATCAGGCCGAGTGTTGTCACCATGCTCTGATACCACTTTGTCACATACCCACTACCATAATCAAATTTTCATTGGTTTCTTCCGAATCAGAGCCCCTGAATTACCTACGGAGGCCTAGTGCAAGCTAGCTCTTTCTCTCTCTTTGCTCCCATGTGATCGAGGGTCATGATCACAGGTCAAATAATTCATGGTGCCTCTTTTTATTTCTCACCTTGGTTCTACAATGATGTCAAATCGTTCGACTTTGCAACCGCTGAACCTCGAAAGGGTTAGAAACTGGTCAATAGGGACGAATCCCTACAGGGTTAGCAAATGGCCAATAGGAATGGCCCTGTCGCGCAGTTGAGTGGAGTACAGGTGGTGAGAGGGGAAACATGACACGGTGGGAGATGTGACAAGAGATGGGCCCCACTTCACATGCCACACCATTTCGGACCCCCCCCCCCATTAAAGGCAGAATGGCAAGGGGGGTCCAGAATTCGCCTGAATGTCGTTGATCAAGGCGAATGGATCCTGACCATTCCCAAGTTGCACATTCGATTCCGGACCCGCCCTTCACCGCTAAAGGCAGAACAACAAGGGGGCTCTGGAATGAATCCTCAGTCGTAGATCTAGGTGGGTGGACCTTGGCCGTTCAGATCTGCTCGCCACTTACCCTAAGGCGCATTCGTGCCCCGACTTAAAGTTGACGTCTCTTCCCCACATCTAACGGTTATTATAGACCCTGAGATTCCCCAAAGGAATATCGTCCATTCATCGGGACTTAACCGCATGCTAACATCTCGATATTTATAAGTTGAGATTTATCAAGGCGAGAGCCCAACCTCTTGTCAATGGAACTCCCAAATCCCCAATTCCCAATTTCCCGAAACGGGTAATTTCTCAACACGTAGCCTCCCGAAATTGGCCGGTCTACGATTGCTCCAGGGTTTCCACCATGGAATATCCTGATCTCTCATCATCAAAACTCTCGAGTTCCCGATTCCCGATTTCCCGAAATGGGTAATCTCACGACACGTGGCCTCCTTTAATCGGATGACCCAAATCCATTTTAGGGATTTCACCCTTATTCACTGGGGGTTTAACCCTCAGGTATCTTCTGACATATCCAACGACTGTCGGGTCTTCCAGCCGAGATCTGACAGCTCGGATAGGTTCCTAACTTGTGCATTCTTCCTCGACTTCTTGGGCGGGGAAAAACCAATGGTCCAGATGTTCTCATGGACCTCGGGGATCTACGATCCTGATTCCGTCGCTATCCACAAAGGTACATAAAGACAAGGTGGTAAGGCATTTAACATCCTACTTTCTTCCTACCAAATCTAACGGTCATGAGTGACCACATATTTCCCGATGGGATCTCGTCCGTCGATCAACACCTATCAAGGTTAAGGTACTTATCTTTCCAGCTTCTTCTTCTTCTTTGACGGTCGTGAGTGACCACAGATCTCCTGACGGGATCTCATCCGTCGATTCGATACTTATCAGGGATTTATTAAGGCCTTGGGCCTTCACCTCCTCCTTCCAGGTTCTTGATTATGTTTTCAAGGGGGGTATCTCTATGGAGAGGTTTACCCAGGGTACTATCTAAGGAAAATAAGGGTATCTCTCCCGATAACCAGGTGTGAAATCTGAATTAGATCAGTTTGCATATAAATAACAATTTAAGAGAGCATAAGCCACATGTAGTCTTTCCATATAAACATACAACTACCAGTACTGATCAAGACACCCTACAAACATTCTTATAATGAAGTCATTCACAATTTCACAGCTTATGATCATAAATGTCAGTGTACATATATTTCAATATGTCAAAGGCAAAACACTTATCAGAAATTAACACTAGGGATTATGCAACTGCTGAGAGGGGTGCTCGTTTCCACCCAACTGTAGGCTCAGTGACTCCCAGCGGATTTACCACTAGCCACCCCCGAGCCGAGACCACGATGTTGTGAGACTGTGTCTCTGTTTGCCAGTGACCAAGAGTGAAGGTTACTATCCTTCCTCTCTGCTATCACCCACTCTGCATATAGCCAAAGTTCTCTTCCTCCCCTCACATCTTCCCCCAATCGCTTCTCTCCCCGTGCCTTATCCTCTTGCGAGGTTGCGTGTGGTGAGATTTCCCTCGCGTTGGTCAGGCCTGACAAATCTACGGATGGGCAGTTCACCTCCCCATCCCTCATTAACTCCTGAGGAGCCATCCACCTACTAGCCTGCGAGACCTATAATTTGGGGCCAGCGAGCCGCTTTTGGTTCTCCGGGCCAGTGGAGTCCAAATACAATATTGATTTTTGGTGGAAGTTAACGCCACCTTTCCAGGTGCCTTCCACTGCCTTTCTGCAGCCATCGTGGTCTCTTTTTTAGCATATCCCCTCTCAGCAATCCTGCAATATAAATTCATAATATTATTCACATTCATTGACCTTTTCCACAAGGTCCATTCACATCACATATTCACATTTCTGAGTTTGCCACAGTTCTTGGCCAGTCCAATTAGTTTTACAAACTGGGGGAAATAGGGTGTTACAATGATGATGAATTAGTCCATATTAATGTAGATGATGATTTCATTCCATTGTGAATGACTATGTTGATGATGCCACTTCAGCTTCTTGCTGAAGATGATGATGATGATGATGCCACTTCAGCTTCTTGTTGAAGATAATGATTATGATGATGTTACTTTAGCCTCATGCTAAAGATGTTGATGATATTACTTTAGCCTCATGCTAAAGAAGATGATGATACTCCTTTAGCCTCATGATAAAGAATATGATGATGTTACTTTAGCCTCATACTGATGAGGATGATGATGCTACTCCAGCTCAATGCTGAGAGCGATGATGATGAGAAAAACTTCCGATGATTTATAGATATGCCCATCAGTGATCCAAGATGTCATTGATGATGTTGTTGTAGAATACCCTTCTTGTTAAGGGGGAGTGTTGAAATAATGTAAATGTAAAGAGTATTCTAATCATTATTGATGTATTATTCACTAGATCAATCCCCTATTGCGGATTGATCATGTCGGTTATTAGAAAAAACCAAATCCCCTTTTGCGGATTGGTTAAAACATAATTGTAATAGGCAGAATAAGAAGTCGACCCCAGAATATATTAAAGAAGCCTCAGAATATATTAAAGGTGGATATAACCACCTAGAAGAAGAAGTCGTCCCTGCCAGTGAAAAGACACCTCCATCCACACGTGCCAGAGTTGTATAAATAAGGAGGCTAGCACCTCATTTGGACACACACTCACTTGTTCATTGTGAAGCAAGTTTCGAAGTTGTAGTTGGAGAAGAGAGAGAGAGAGAGAGAGAGAGAGAGAGAGAGAGAGAGAGAGAGAGAGAGATGCGCACTTATTGGAGAGGAATTTCTGTATTGGTTTGAGTTATCTCTTTGCATTGTATTGGCTATCTATATTAAGGAAGTTTTTGCTGGGTTTTCTCCCCCATGAGGGTTTCCCAGGATAAATGATGTGTCTATTGTGATTGTGTATTTCTCAGTGATCCTATATTATGCTATTGTTATCTAGTGAAATGAAAAGAACTCTAATAATAGATTAAACCTTAACACAATGTATGTAAAAAGAAGAACTACAATTTCTAGGAAACTATGTCCTTCACTCCAAGACAACTTTGCAGAGAATGAAACTTTTTCTAAGCGAAGGTCTTGGTTAAGATGTTTTTCATTTGTTCTACTAAAGGACATAACTGTAAGTCGATGATCCCCTCATGTACCAAGTCCCGGATGTAGTGCATATAGATCTTGATGTGCTTCATCTGCTGCGTCTGAACTAGATCTTTGCAGAACTTCAGAGTGCTCTGGTTGTCACACCAGATGCCGATCGCCCAATGAAACTAAATGCCCAACTCAGTGAGAAAATGTTGTAGCCACATAGCCTAAATGGTTATGTTAACCACCCCTCTGTACTCTACCTCAGATGAATATAGAGAAATGTCGACTTGCTTCTTTCTCAACCAACAGATAGGCCAAGAACCAAGACTGAGTGAGTAACCAGATGTGGACTTACAATCAGTGCTATCGCAAGCCCGGTCAGAAACAGTAAACCCAATGAGATCTAATGTAGAGTCTGCAACATAATGAATCCAAAAGGTGATGGTGCCCTGTATGTATCAAAGGATATGCTTTGCAGCCTTATAATGTAGCTCATGCGGCTCCTACATGAACTTGTTAACTGCACCAACTGCATAGGAGAGGTATGGTCTAGAGTGTGTGAGATACAACAAGATCCCCACTAGCTATCTGTACAGTGTGCTATCAACCAGTGGAGTCTCCCCGCCATCCTCAAGTTTGACTCCTGATAGGAAGGGAGTCAGAGCAGACTTACAGTATGTCATGTGAAATCTCTCAAGGAGATCTCGTGCATACTTGGATTGAGATAGTTTGATGCCTAATGCATCCTGACTGATCTCAAGTCCAAGTAAGAAGTGTAGAAGACCCATGTCCATCATCAAAAAAATTTCATGTAGAATCCTCTTGACTGCAACAATCACTGAATTTGAGCACCCGATGATCAACAAATCATCAACATACATAACTAAAAGTAGAAGTGAATCAACCGTCCTGAGCATGTAGACATTCAGGTCTGATTTACAATGTACAAAGTTCTGTGACAATAGGTCGGAGTCCATATTGGCATACCATGCCCTCAAATCCTTCTCGAGGCCATAAAGTGACCTCTTTAGTCGACAGATCAAAGATGAGTCCTACATAAATCCTTGGGGCTGCTCCATATAGATCTCCTCAGAGAGATCACCATGAAGAAATGCATTCTTCACGTCCATCTGATGAACTTCCCATCCCTTGGATTCTGCAATGGCAAGTGCCAATCGTATGGAATCCATCTTCACTACTGGAGTGAAGGTCTCATCATAGTCAATACCATGCACTTGCTGAAAACCTTTGGTGACAAGCCTGGCTTTGTATCTGCTAATCTGTCCATCTATTGTGCTCTTGGTCCTGTAGACCCATCTGCATCTGACAAGTTTCCTCCTAGAAGGAAGGGGAACTAGATCCCAAGTCTGGTTTCCGAGGAGGGATTTGTACTCCTCCTGCATGGCGGATTCCCAAAAGGGATTTCCAGCAGCCTCGCCATAAGACTGTGGATCTGAAGACTGAACCAAGAAAAGATGCCTGGAGGGAAATGGTTTAGTGGAAGTGAGTGCAACATGAGGCTCCTCAAAATCAGATCAAGTCATCCTAGTATTGGTTTCTATCACCAACGAGATCCCCTGCATCCTGAAGAGTAGTATGTGCCCACTTGGGCCTCTGCTTTGGCTCTGCAACTGCATCTAGATGGTCTAACTCTGCATTTGACTGTACTAACTCTAAATATGAATCATATGAGTCCTCTAAATGAGAAATATCATCTGAAGAAGAGTCTACATGTGCATGCTCATCATCTCATAAAGGTGGAAGAGTGAAGGTGTCTTCATGCGACTATTGAGGTACATGCAAGACACTTTCCTTGAATTGGACACTATGCTCAATGATGAGTCGGTCAGAGGAAAGATCAATAAGTCTATATCCCTTCACACCGTCGAGGTATCCAACAAAAATGCACTCAGTGCTATGTGGATCAAGTGCCTTCCTCTTTTCAGAGGGAATCTAGGCCCATGCACGTGAACCAAAAAAGCAAAAGTGGGTCACTTCTAGTTTAAAGCTTCTCCAAGCCTCGTAAGGTGTTTTATCCTTGACATATCTATGGGTAGATATGTTTTGGATGTCCCGCCGGCTATGAGATGAGTGCCGCCTTCATTACTCTATAGAATAAGCATAATTGAACTTAAGATTTACACAATTAAGTGCTTCAACCCATAGTCTCTATTGTAGAGACTTTGCATGCAACATGCAAGATGCCAACTCCTTTAGAGATCGGTTTTTCTGCTCAACAACTATGTTTTGTTGAAGAGTATAGGGAACTTTGTGTTGCAACTGAATCCTCGCCTCATGGAAAATATTGTGAATCTCATGATTCACATACTCTCCCCCATTATCAGTTCGGAGGACTTTTATCTTCTTTTCGGACTGTGTCTCAACTAGGGCTTTGAAATCCTTGAAGTGTTGAAAGACCTCATATTTTTTTCCTGAGAAAGTAGATCCATGTAAAACGTGAGAAATCGTCAACAAAAATGAGAACAAACCTCGCTTTTCTGATAGATGGATGTGTAAAAGGACCCATAAGGTCACTACAGATCAGATCTAAAGGTGCAAAGGCTCTCTAAGACTTTCCCTTGTCGAATTTCTCTTGAGGGTGTTTTTCGAGAACACATCCCTCACACACTCCCTTGGAGAAATGGATGTCTAGTAGAAAATCAACCAATATTTGCTTGCTAAGATATTGGATGTATATGAAATTCAAATGTCCAAACCTTTCATGCCAAATCCTACTACTTTCATCAGCATGAGTAAACAATAAAGAAGAATCAGGGTCAATGAATTCAGAAAATGTATACAATCTAGACTGATGATTTACCTCATCGGTAGAAACCCTGGAGTTGGTTTTCATGTCGTAGATGTCCATGAAATTTGATGTGAATATGACTTTCTTTCTAGTGATGGAATTCGTCATCTGATACATGAAGAGAAGGTTGACGAAAATTTTGGGAACACGCAACACATTCTCGAAGCTTTCATTGGCGAGTTCAATCCTTCCTTTGCTGGTGACTTCGACAGAAGAGTTGTCCCGCATCAAAATAGGAGGACCTTTGCATGCATCCAAAGAAGAATATACTTCTTTTGAGGCATCCATGTGATGTGACGCACCTGAATCAACGATCCAAGCATCGGGAGAGGAGTTGATGGCAATCAAGGCATGGCTAGAATTGCCTTTCTTGGAATTCAGATCTTCTGGCTTCTTCTTCTTGGCACCCTTGGGTATGTCATATCCAAGGTTGTTTTGATGAAGTATTTGAGACATCATATTTATTTTCTTTTTCATGCATGCAGATTTTGAATGGAATCCCTTGTGATAGTATGTGCATATCTCTCCTTTTCTTTCCTTTTCTCCTTTGGAACCGGAGGCATTGGTGAAAGGTTTTGTGTACCCTTCCTTCTTTGGATGTGCATGAGCTTTCTGTTTATATTTATATTTATATTTCTTATACTTGTGGATGCCATCATGCATAGTGAGTGCATGCACCTTTGGGCCTTTGATTGTGCCCATGTTGATGAGCTTGGTTTGCTCGTGTGTCAGTGCTTTGATAAAGTCCTAAAGAGAAGGCATATTCCAGGTGGCTCCAGAGGTGAATTTGACATAATGGAATGTGGATATGAATACAAATAATTCAAGACCAAGCTTGGAGAGAATGGTGAGAACCATTTGTTTCTCCTCCTTCGATTTATCAACCCCGCAAGATTTGAGTTGCGACAGTAAATCCTTGAATTTTGTAAAGAAATATTGGATATTATTAAATATTTTTGGATCGAATGTGAGCAGCTCCACCTCTAGCATGTGTCCCCTCATCTCATCATGTTTTCCAAATATCCCTTCCAAGGTGGTCCGGGATTCATTGGGAGTCTTATAGGAAGATATATGAAAAAGGAGATCGAGAGAAATAAGACTGCAAATTGTTCTGAGTACCTCATCCATGCGATTTAAATACTTGGATTTTTCTATGGCTGATGTTGGTTCTGTATTTGTATTCAAGGTTAACCTATACAACCCTATGGTTCAGAGATGTATGTCTATTTTCTCCTTCCATGCAAAATAGTTGTAAGGTGTAAGAATGAATTCTTTTTGGAAATCCATCTTTACACTATCTTCAATCTTTTGTTCCTGCAAAAACATTTTGGTGTAGATTTTGCTTAGCAGTCTGTCGACTCTGATACCATGAAAATGTGTTGAAATTTCATAGAATAGATCTATATAAACAATAATACACACGTTTGTAGAGAGAGTTGGAGAAAGAAGGAGAGAAAGAATGAAAGAATTCTCATTAACTGTTATGAATAATGAATAATTTACACATGATATACTCTGCATAACTCAATGAGTGCACACTGGAGGATAACAAATGTGCCATAGTGGTGGTATAGAGTGATCTGGACACACACCAATAGTTACGGGAGTGAACTGCCACCTAGTCTAGTCTCTCAAGAAGTTACGGGAGTGAACTACCACCTAGTTGAGTTAACTAGTCAACTAGTCTTCAGTTAACTGACTGAACAAAGAGTAGTGAGGAGTTAACTCAGGGAATCAAGGGTAATGTGCCAGTCTAGTGATGATACCAAGGCAAGGTCGAATTAGCATGGTGATGATCCCAATGTTGCATGGTGACAAAATCAATGCAGCAACTAAACTCAACTCAACTAGTCAAACTGAAGTGTCGGGTTTGCACAATTTGGAGTATCAGTTTTGATATTGTTGCATGAGGACATGCAATGAATTTAGCATGGGGGAAATGTTGAGTCTCCATTTTGACACTTCTAGTATCCTATATTATCCTCTATCTAAGCCTATTTTACCTATGCTATGTGTATATAATTGACCATTTTCTCCACAAACCTACTTTGTGACCTTGTCCATGTGCATAGAGAGGTAACTTATGTTAAAGCATGATTTGTTTGATTTTCTTGATTAAATTTGATTAAATGATTGATTTTTATGCTCCTAATCAATTTGAGTCTTAAGCAAATTCATCTAGTTCTTAATTGATCTGTTACTGCAACAATAGCATGATCCGATAATCCATTGGATTCGGTACTCCACTGGATCCGGTACCGATGTTCCTCCTAATCTGGTACTCTGTAGTGATCAGGTAATACCAGTTCAACACCTATTCAGGTACTCTACAGTGCTTCTTTCGGTACTACTCGTTCAAGTGCCTATTCTAGTACCAGCACAATGGTTCTTCCGGTACTACCCGCTCATAGTTTATTTTGGTACCAGAATAACACCTCATCTGATACCACCAGCTCAACACCTCATCTGGTACCTCCAACTCAGCGCCTCATCCGATACCATTCTCATGCCTATTCTGGTACTACCTTTGCGCTAGTCCGGTATCCATAGTCATGAGCGTGTTCATCCAATACTAAACCCATGTCTACAAGATTTACATGTTGAACGAGTATGCTAGTGGTGATTTCAAGAAGTTAGTTGGATGGAAGTATCTTGAGGTAGTTTTGAGATCATGATAGACTTCATCACTCATTCACTTTGTGTCATGAGGATGAAGTCCATACCTAGAGATACAATATGAATTGGCAATTGTAATATTTTAAAACCATTTGATAATTATATTTAGATCTTGGTAATAATGGCTCACCTTATTTATAAGGAATGTTGTATAGATGATAGGTAGTAATGAAACAAGTAGCAAGTAGAGAATGATACATTTTTTCATATTGAAAAAAATGTTGAACTGTTGATTCAATTGATAAATTGAAGGAATACAAATGATCTTTTGTGTAATTCATGATCATGAGTAAAGCGTTTTAGTCTATTATCTCTTTAGAGGTACCTTGTTGGTTCGGCAAGGGCCCACTGCCCCAACCAAGGTAAACCTCCCTGTACATGTCTTTGTGTGTTGTAAGTCAATTGTGTGAGTGTGAACATTTAATAGTTTTGTGTTGTGAATGATTTTAAATGCATTTTAAGTTCAATACAGATTTATTTGATTTTGAATCAGTGTGAGTAAATGATTAGACATTGAACAAAGTAGATAGTTCCATTTCCATTTCTGTAGATTAATAGTTAATTGATAAGAGTTTGATAAATGTGCGGGATTGTTAAGCAAGCGAATTTTATTGTTTTGAGTTTATAATTGTGGTGTTCTTAGTAGGTACAGGAACCACACGACTTCATCTCTCACCTTCATGTTCCATATAATGAAGTCTCTCAATCACATTGATTGTTTCCTGTATTAAAGAAGGTTTGATTGGAATTAATAGAGTTGTGGTTGATTTTTTTAAGAGTGAATAAAATGGATTATTGATTATTGTTTTAATTGCTACAAGAAGCAAGATCTAAAGTTCATCTCTTGATTTCATGAGCCTGTAATGACCATACTTGTCATCTAAGCAAGAGCCTTTTCAATTGAGTGTTTGTTTGAGGGTTTTGTTACCAGTTTTATCTTCTAATTTTAAAGTTGTGTGAAGCATTCAGATATTCTAGAAACAGAGTGTTATGTTATTAATTATTTCCTACTTGAGCTAGATACAATAGACATAGATAGGTTACCTTTTTTCAACACATATACTGTAACAACTCTTTTGATTACGAATCCCAGATTGTCATATAAATGAGTGCAATATAATAAGCATATATTTCTACACCAACAACAACCATGAGTTTGAAATTCAAGCAGATTTCAGTCAACGAGAAAGAGAAATTCAAGATTAAATAATCACATTGAAGATCCAACTTGAAGAAGAAAAGTGAACATAAGAAGTTGTGAGGAATCAGATGTTGAAGAAAGAAAAATCTCAGAATGCCAACTCTAAAGAAGTTGAGCAGATGATCATGATGTTAAAAGATTAGTTAGAAGAACCAAAAAGGATTGAAGAAACTCTTGAGGATCAGAATGGAATTCAAAACAACGATACATAAGGAAGAATATGAAAAGAGAGAGAAGATATTGGTAGATCATCTTAAGGAAATAAATGATATATTAAATCTTGTTGAAGTAGAATTTGGTCAAGAAGAGAGAAGACTTGAAAAATAAATCATCTCCTTGAATATCCAAATTGAAGAAGCAAAGAGGAAGGAAGAAATCATGAAGAGTTGGATGATGAAGAAATAAGAAGAGGTTGAGAAGCTTGAAGAAGAAGTTGTCACATTGAGAAGTAAAATTTTTAAGCTCAACAAGAACGTTGAAGAGACATAAACATCCATAGTATAGAATAAATAGAAGCATTCTAAGGTGCCAAAAAAAAAAATGAGGAAATGAGTAAGAGTTTGCAGAAGTACTCAAAGTAAGGAATCATGGTCAGCAAGAATCAAAGAAGAATAATAGAGATACTTATTCAACAAGACCTATCGTGTTTAGGAAGGAAAGAAGTTTCAACCATAATGAAGGAATCCACAAAAGAGAAGATCATGATCAGCCAAGGAAGGAATTTAGAAGGACTACACCACAAAGAAGATCATTCACTCCCAGGAATGTAAATTTCTTTTGTGGTCATTGTTTTTATTGTACTAACTTCAGACACAAGGTTGAAAATTGTAGGGCTTATGGAAGAAATGTTGAACAAAGAAATGCTTATGTCTCCCCACATAACAATGAATGTTACAAATTCCATAAATATGGACACATAGCTAGTTATTGTAGAAGCATGATTGATACTTCCATAAAAGAAAACATTGATATCATATATAATAAAGTATGTAAAAGATAACATAAAGAATATGTGAACAAAGACCAGGTCCCAGAGATCACAAGATTTGAAATAATATGAGATGATGACAAATCTACAGAGAAAAAGGAAGATGTCAGATATAGAAAGGTTTGGAGAATAAATGAAAGAAAAGAAGGATAGGTTAATAAAGATCAGGTTCAAGAGATTGTAATTTCAAGAATTTTAGTGCAAGATCAATCCACAGGAAAAAAGGAACAAATCATAGTTCAAAGAGATGATGAGTCTACAGACGAAGAGGAAGATGACTCCACATCAGAGAAGGTATTCTTTTGAGTCATCCATCTTGGAGACTCCCAGCAAATATGAGTATTGACAAGGGGAGTCAGTGCAGTAGATGCTACAGATCATAGAACCATATTTGGAGAATTTTGAAATGTTTGCAGAGACAGATTCAGAGCAATCAGATAGTAGAAGTACAAAATGACAAATTGATCACACATGTGTCCGTTGGAAGTTACACAGGGATAAGTTTATGATTGTATTACATGTATATATTTAGGTAGGGATATCTTTAGTATAGGTTGTTCCAGATATGCAGAGTTTGGTTTGGAGTGGACACATTTGATATGTGATGTTCAAGTGAAGTCTTCATAATAGTATAGTGATAGATGGGTCATCATTGTGGACAGTTGAGTAGCAAAGTTATGGATAGTTTGTGAAATATGGGCAGAGATGGATTCGTGAGATGATCAATAGGTACATAGAGCATGGGTCAGAGAAGATGTATAACAATGTATTTATATGTGAAATCAGGGAATCAGTTGGGATGATCCAGGTGGATATCGCTGGCCACCCACCTATTCCATTGGCTCGAAAAACAGTTTTCCACCTTGGTAGTTTTTTGGGTTCCAATTTTCCAAGGCCGTTTTGAGGCCTTAAATGACGTTTTTTGGGGATTTGGGGCCCAAGGGACTGCTAAAATCACTACCTTGGTCAAGCCGAAAATTGTTCTTCTCAGTTAGACCTTTCTAATGGGCTATCATGCACCTAAAACGAAGATCGTATGCAAAAGTTATGACCCCGATAAGTTGATGTACTAACTTACCCAAGCGGGGCCCACATGACTTTTGGCGCTTCATCTCCTAGGGTTAGGTTTTTGGATGTCTAGGGTTTTTGACATTCTTGTTTATTTTAAAAGTCCTTCAGAGCCTCATGGTAACCAACTTCTTGTGAATTAGTGCAGACATCACATCTCTTCTCAGAGATAAGCCGCCATCGTTCCATCAAGCTTGTTTTCCATTGCATTTTACAATTTTAGCTTATTTCCTTATTGAATATAAAACCAGTTTTATTGTATCTCTGTTACTTTGTGTTAAGAATATTTTAATAATCTATATTCATTTCATTCTACTCATAAAATCTGGATTAGTGGTATCAGAGAGGTATCCTCCTTTTCGTCTTAATGCATGTCCCCAATGAGGCCAGGGTACAAAGAATTGGGTCTCGAGCTTGTTTCTCTTGAGGAAAAAAGCTCTCGCACGCCCACGCGACCTCTCATGGCAGGAGAAAATAAAGATGGCAGGATAGGAGATCCTTTCAAAATGTTGCTTGAGGAAGCCCTTACGCAACAGAGGAACGATATGATGGATAGTTTCGCGCAAATCCTTCGGCGGCTACGAATAGGCGACGCATCTTCCTCGAGCGGAGGTGTTGCCCCCTTCAAGGTACAAATCAACTTCGATATTACTATATTTGAAGGTCAGATAGACGCATATGCTCTAGACAAGTGGTTGAATCTACTAGAAGGGTATTTTTATGTCCATAACTTTTTGAATAGAGAAAATATTACTTTTGCGCTCCTCAAAGTCATTCCCCATGTCAAAGACTGGTGGGAAACTTTCTGCAAGCAAAAGGAAATAGAGGAACTCACATTATTTACAGTTATGGACAACTAGGAATCAATCAGGGATGATATTAAGGAATAATACTACCCTGTCGGAAGTTATGATGGCTTGTATAACAAATGGACCACACTGTGCCAAGAAAGAGACCAAGCACTACCATAGTTCACAAATATCTTCCATACCTTGCACACCAAGCTGGGTATCAAATATTTAGAGTGACATCTAGTGCTCAAGTATCGCAGTTCTCTACATAGAAACATCCATACTGAAATGGAATTTATGGACATATCGTCCTTGGGCGCGGCCTACCGATATGTAGTCAAAATCGAGCAAAATCTCAAACAAAAGACACAACAATTTGGGCCTGGAAACCCCTCACAGAAAAATAGAGGAAAGGGTGGTGCCAACCCATAGATCAAAGGACAGAGAAAATATGGATAGTATAAGGACAACTAGTCGAAGCTGCAAGAAAAGAAGGACACCAAAAAGACAAAGAAAGATACTGGGAAGTGGTGCGAATTCCATAAGATCCCTTGGCATAACACTGTTGACTATTGTTCAAATCAGTCGCTGGTGGCTGAAGTGAAAGCCTCTGAATTAGATGCAGGTTCTAACTCAGAGTCAAAACTAGAAAGGGGAAGACAAATCATTGACGCGGAACCCAGTGCCACCGTTGCTACCACCAAGCTCTAGCCCGGTGAACCAGATGAGAAAGAAGAAGGAGAGCGCTTCTTCCATTCATATATGTGGGTAAAAGGCACCCCATTGCACTTCATTGTTGATAGCAATAGCCAGAAGAACCTCAACTCAGTAGAGGTCGTCAAGCGGTTGGCTCTGCCGACAATGCTGCACCCACAACCCTACACCATTGGATGGCTTCGCCAAGGAAGCAATATCCTTGTCATCCAATAGTGTCGATTGTCATACGACATAAATCCCTTCAAAGACGAGGTATTGTGTGATTTTTCTCCTCTCGAAGTTTGTAATGTTCTTTTGGGCCAACCCTATTTATGGAAATGTCATGCTGTATTTGAGTCTAGGCCTCGTAGTGTTATTATTACTTTGAACAGGAAATTGTACAGGATTGATCCAGATGGACATCGCTGGCCACCCACCTTTTCCAAATGGCTCAAAAAAATTTTCTGGCAATTTTGGCAATTTACTATTTTTAGTAGGTTTTAACTTTCGGGGCCATTTTGAGGGCCTAAATGAAGTTTTTTTGGGATTGAGCTTCTCAATGATCGCCTATGGAATGATTGAGTCCCCAAAATGAATCTCCTCGATGATACCTTTCCAACAGGCTATCATGCGCCTAAAATGGAGATTGTATGCAAAAGTTACGACCCTGGGAAGTTGATGCACTAACTTACCCAAACAGGGCCCACATGAATTTTGACGCTTCATCTCCTAGGGTTAGGTTTTTGGATGTCTAGGACTTCTGGAATTCCTGTTTATTGTAAAAAGGCCTTCAAAGCCTCATTGTAATCATCTTCTTGTGAATGCGAGTAGCCGTCACATCTCTTCTCAGAGATAAGCTGCCACCATTATAGCGAGTCTTTCACTCTGTATTTTTACAGTCTCTATGCATTTCTTTTATTAATAGAAATTGTGTATTACTATATATCTGTGTTTATGGTTGCATCTCTGATACATTTATGTTATATTATCGAATATCTGCGATATCTCTGTGCATTTCTTTATTATATCTCCACTCTCATTTTGTACCAAAAATAATCCGGATAAAGGATACTTAAGGCAGTCCCTCCTAGTGTTATTTCCTTGATCTCTGCCAAGCAATGTAGGGAGGTCATCTCTTAGACAGGGAGATTTTTATTCTTTGTGATTCTCTCTCAGAGTGAGCAAAATATCACAGCCACATATAGGGCCTCTGTGACTGACATCTCCGCACAACAGAAGCAAATGGATAAGGTCATGGAAGAAGAATCAGATATCTTCTCCTCTCCTACCGGGGTACCTCTGCACTGTCAGGTCAAGCATCCCATAGATTTGACCTCAGGCACATCGCTACCCAATGGGCCAATATACCACTGCTCTCTGTTAGAAAATGAGGAGATCAAGAGGCAGATATAAGAACCGCTCCACAAGGGGCACATCCATCCCATCTCATCGCCTTATGGGAGTCCAATCATGCTGGTGCAGAAGAAAGACGGGACCTGGTGACTCTACATTGATTACCGGGCCCTAACTAAAATCACAGTCCGAAACCGGTACCAGATTCCCCAAATCAATGACCTCCTTGATCATCTTATGGGGGACAAATACTTCAGAAATATTGATCTAAAGTCTAGCTACCACCAAGTCCCAATAGAATAGACATATGTATGTAAGACTACCTTCAAGTCAAATGAAGGTCTTTCTGAATGGATGGTCATGCCCTTTGGTTTGACAAATGCTCCAACAACTTTTATGAGCATGATGGATGATATCCTATGACCTTTCACCAATAATTTTGTAGTGGTGTATGTGGATGACATCCTCATCTACAATAAGACTTGGGTGGAACACTTGTAGCATATTCAACAGGTTCTGCACACCCTACAACATCACAAACTATATGCAAACTTGGAAAAATGATCCTTCGACATGGACATGGTCCATTACTTAAGCTACATCACTGATAAACATGGTGTTCATGTGGATCCAGCCAATATCCAGGTCATCTGTGACTGGCCAGCCCGAACCACACTCACTTATCTTTGGAGCTTCTTGGGCCTCGCCAATTTCTATCACAGGTTCGTGCTGGGATTCTCTCATATAGCATGGGCCCTCAGCCAAGTAACCAGGGGTGGCGGTAAGGAAAAAATTGTGTGGGGCCTGTCCAAACAACAAGCCTTCGATGACTTGAAGAAGCATTGTTCATCATTCCTGGTACTTTCATTACTAGACCTACAACATCCCTTTGAGATCGAGACAGATGCTTCAGACTATGCTGTGGGCATCGTTCTCACTCAACACGGCCACCTCGTGGCATATCATAGTGAGACACTATCAGATGTTGTTCGTAAATACCCTACTTACGACAAAGAAATGTACTCCATTGTGCAAGCCTATTGCAAGTGGAGACATTACATTCTTGGGAAGGAGACAATTATCCACACTAATCACAAGCCACTATAGTTCATGCTAACCCAAGGAAAATTGCAGAATGACCACCATCAGAAGTGGTCAACATACTTACAACATTTCCACATGAACATCAATTATAAAACAAGAAGTACCAACTGAGTTTCTAACTACCTCAGCCGACTTCCAGTCATGGTACTCACCACGGTTCTATACTCTTGCGGCCACAAGACCTTCGAATGGCCCCACCTCTATGAAACATACCTTGACTTCTCCATCACCTACCAAATTTTGGGTGCCAACTAATTGGTCGCTAATTTCCATCTTCAGGACGGGCTATTGTGTCGTCTGGGCCATCTCTGCATTCCATCAAGTGAGCGCGTGGAGCTGATTTTGGAAGCTCACTACAGTCGGGAGGCAGGACACTTTGGCTTTGAAAATACAGTTGCAGTGTTGTAGAAACATTTTTACTCGGTGAAACTTCGACAGGATGTCGACAAGTATATCAAGTCCTACACCGCATGCGCTATTTCCAAACCGAACACTAAGAAAAGGGCCTGTACACCCCTTTGCCTACTCCTAATAGGCCGTGGGAATCCATCTCAGTGGACTACATGTTGGGCCTCTCGTTCACCAAGAGGGGAAATGATTGTGTTTTTGTGGTTGTTGATCACTTTTCCAAGATGGTGATTCTAGCAACCTGCAAGAAGAACATCACAGTAGAAGCCATTTCCAAGATCTTATTTGAACGAGTATGGGTACATTTTGGGATCCCATAAACAATTATCTCAGATAGTGACAATCGGTTCCTCATCTCATTCTAGTCGAGCCTCTAGTCACTACTGGATACCAAGCTCACCAAATCCACTGTCTTCCACCCCCAGAGAGATGGCCAAACTGAGGTCTTCAATCAGATGGTCGTACATATCTTGTGCATGTACAATTCAAAACACCCCCACACATGGGATGAGAGTCTTTACTATGTCCAACATATCTACAACTGAGCCATGCATAGCTCCACTAGCCACAACACCTTTCAGGTGGGGTTGGTATTCCAACCATTGGGCCCCATGGATGTTGCACTGTTGAAATAATGTAACTGCGAAGAGCATTCTTATTATTATTTTGTTATTGGATTTGTTATCCCCGATATCTAGGGATAACTAGGAGATCATGTCTCGAGGCCCACATGATCCCAAACATGGAGTATGAGAGCGGATCGACTTGAGCATGGCCCTTGAGGGCCCATCTTTCTTCTTCTCAGCCAGACTTGTCCTGTCAGCAGTACCAGCCTCCATCACTACCGGTCTGGGCTTGCATCGGAGAGGACTCTTGCTTCATGAGGTAATTGGTCCGAGGTATCATGGTATGTGTCATATTTTATCGTTATAACCTTCTTATGTATGCATTAGGTTCCTTTCATTTTGGATGACTGCTTAGATCTTACACTAATCCACTTGACCATTGTTGGGGTGATTGATGGGATAGCTTGGCAAGTTGGTATTCATGGGTTTTGGTTAGCCACCAAAGGGGATTTGCAAAGCCATCGTCCGCTCCCTCCATCCTATCACTTTTTTCATCTTATACCCCACTCATCCATCCCATTCCCCTAGTCTGGCCATTAGGATGACATTCCAGGGTACATCTTGTCTTGTGGGAAGAAGGGGCTAAAGGCCCAGGGGGTAAAAGCAACTGGTAAAAGATAAAATCCATAAGAAATAAAACCTAGAGACGCTTCACCCAGGGGATCCCTGAGAAGGCAATAAAAAGCCTCTCGATAAGAAACTAAGGGACCCTAAGAAAAAATAATAATAAATAAATGCAAGACCTAACCAAGAGGATGGGAGGTCTCATCACGAGCTGGCCCATTATGTTCATAGGTATTTATCAGTATGACATTGCCACTATCTGGTCACCAAACTAGGGCAGTGACCTTTGGTTGCATGGCCAAAGGAAAAGGGGGTCTCATCACGAGCTAGCCTTCTCATTTCTGCGAAGATACTAGTGGGTAACGCTGTCAGCTCTGGCCACCAAGCCAAGGCAGTGTCCTCTTCGTCAGAGATTGTAGTAAAAAAGCAATAAAAGAAAGATGAGGCAAAGGGCTTGGAAAAAATGCATCCATGACGGGTATAGCTCGCCTCCTACAAAGGCACCCACAGACAACACCAACCCTTGGTCTGACTATGACTGGACATCCCTAAAACCATATCATCTCATTACACATGGCTTGAATGATCCTTTGAGGAAACTTTCCATCTTCTGTGGGTATTAGCCCAATAGGTTGTCTTGTTGGTTTCCTTAGCTTTGTATAGTAGATCTTTGTAATGTCTTTGAGCTCTTAGATGATGTGTTAGGGATTTCTTTCATATATTTGATAAATTTAATGATGAGATATGATTTACATTTCTATGATTTCTAGGACTGATGAGCCCATGGAGGGCGTAGTCTTTGATGTGCAGGACCATACCTGGCGGACAAGTACCAGAGGATCGGTGCACATGGGGAGATGATTAGCTCAGACCTCCATGGGGCTAAAGAGCCCATCAGATGGTTGCTGGGATGGCAGAGGCAGGACAGAGTTATGACGAGCCCTTGCATGGAGAATAAGAAGGGCACCCTCA
>ML790392.1:217472-250689 GCA_009831015.1 Picea engelmannii | reverse complement strand
TTTGCTGGGTTTTCTTCCCCTAGAGGGTTTCCCAGGATAAATGTTGTGTCTCTTGTGGATGTGTATTTCTCAGTGATTTTGTTCTTATTATGCTCTTATCTTATGAAATGCAAAGAACTATAATAATGGCATAAACATTAACATGCACTTCCCCTGGTGACCACCTCGGTTGAATCATCCCCTACTCCACAAGAAGCTGACAAATCCACCCGGTTCATTGAGCAGATCCATCACATATGGCAATAGGTTCAGGCTATTCTATAGAAGTCTAATGCCAAGTACAAGCATCGCCATGATCAACATCGGGTGCCACATAAGTTTCGGGTGGGCAACAAAGTTTGGTTGCATTTGCATAAATAATGCCTTACAGGGCCCCATCAGAAGCTTCGCCCACTCTGTTATGGGATGTACACCATCACCAAGGTTGTGGGTGACAATGATTTTGAGCTCAACATTCCCCCCTTCCTTGGTTTGCATCTAGTCTTCAATGTGGCTCTCGTTTAGCCATATTTCCCACCATTATTGGACAACTCAGAGATAGCAGAGCAATTGAAACCAACAGAGCTCAAACCTGACTAAATGCAACAGGAATCCAATGATCAGATTGTGCATATATAGATCAAGGGAATTCTACAACAAAGGATCCAGCTTTATCAAGTCGTTAAAGTAGGGAAGCTCTTGCACCAAGGCAAGTGGCTCACACGAGGCCAAATTCAACAGAAATTTCCTCATCTGATGGGGGAACTCAACGCAATGGAGAAAATTTCTTCCTAAGGAGGGAGGATTGATCTAGCTAGATATCGATGGCCACCCACCTATTCCACTAGCTTGAAAAACAATTTTCCACCTTCGTAGCTTTTTGACAGTTGTTCGGGTTCCAAACTTCCAGGGTCATTTTGAGGCCCTAAACGACGTTTTTTGGGGATTTGGGTCCCAGTGAAGTACTAGCTTCACTACCCTGGGCCAGTCGAAAATTGTTCTTCTCAGTCAGGCCTTTCCAACGGGCTATCGTGCGCCTAAAATGGTGATCGTATGAAAAATTTACGACCCCGAGAAGTTGATGTACTAACTTACCCAAACGGGGCCCATATGAATTTTGGCGCTTCATCTCCTAGGGTTAGGTTTTTGGATGTCTAGGGTTTTTGACATTATTGTTTATTGTAAAAGGACTTTAGAGCCTGATGGTAACCATCTTCTTGTGAATGAGCACATCCATCACATCTCTTCTCAGAGATAAGCCGCCACCATTCTAGCAAGCTTGTTTTCCGCTGCATTTTACAGTTTCAACTTATTTCCTTATTGAATAGAAACCAAGTTTATCGTATCTCTGTTATTTTGTGTTAAGAATATTTTAATAATCTATATTCATTTCATTCTTCTCATAAAATCTAGATCTGTGGTATCAGAGAGGTATCCTCCTTGTCGTCTTAATGCATGTACCCAAAAAGGCTAGGGTACAAAAAATTGGGTCTCAATCTTGTTTCTCTTGAGGAAAAGAGCTCTCGCACGCCCAAGAGACCTCTCATGGAAGGAGGAAATAAAGATGATGGGATAGGAGATCCTTTCAAAATGTTTCTTGAGGAATCCCTCATGCAATAGAGGAACAAGATTATGGATAGTTTCGTGCAAATTCTTCGGCGACTACCAACAAGCGACACATCTTCCTCGAGCGGAAGCACCGCCCCCTTCAAGGTACAAATCAACTTCAATATTCCTATATTTGAAGGTCATATAGATGTAGATGTTGTTGACAAGTGGTTGAATCTACTAGAAGGGTATTTTTCTGTCCATAACTTTTCGAATAGAGAAAATATTACTTTTGCGCTCCTCAAAGTCGTTCCCCATGTCAAAGATTGGTTGGAATATTTTTGTGAGAAAAAGGAAACAGAGGAACCCTCATTATTTATAGTTACGACCACCTGGGAATAATTCAGGGATGCTATTAAGGAACAATACTACCTTGTCAGAAGTTATGATGAATTGTATACCAAATGGACCACACTACGCCAAGAAAGAGACCATGCAGTGCCATAGTTCACAAATATCTTCCATACCTTGCGCACCAAGATGGGTATCAAATATTCAGAGTGACATCTAGTGCTCAAGTATCATGGTTCTCTACATAGATACATCCAGACCAAAATGGAATTTCTGGAAATCTCATCCTTGGGCGCAGCCTATCGATATGATGTCAAAATCGAGCAGAAGCTCAAACAAAAGATGCGACAATTTGGGCCTGGGAACCCCTCACAGCAAAAGCTAGGAAAGGGTGGCCCCAACCCACAAAAAAATGGACAGAGTAAAGATGGACAATATCATGACAACCATTCCAGGCCGCAAGCAAAGAATGACACCGGAAAGACAAAGAAGGATATCATAAAGTGGTGTGACTTCCATAAGAGCCCTTGGCATAACACTGCTGACTACTTCTCAAAGCAGTCAATGGTGGCCGAAGTGAAAGCCTTTGAATCAGATGCGGGTTCTGAATCTGAGTCATAACCATAAAGGGGAAGATATATCATTGACATGGAACCTAGTGCCACCGCTGCTACCACCAAGCCCCAACCTAGTGAACTAGACGAGCCAGAAGAAGTAGAGCACCTCTTCCATTCATAGAAGTGGGTAAAAGGCACCCCGTTGCACTTCATCATTGATAGAAATAGCCAGAAGAACCTCATCTCAGCAAGGTCGTCAAGCGGTTGGCCCTGTCGACAATGCCACACCCACAACCCTACACCATTGGATGGCTCTGCCAAGGAAGTGATCTCCGCGTCATCCAATAGTGTCGACTGTCGTACAACATCAAGCCCTTCAAAGATGATGTATTGTGTGATGTTTCTCCTCTCAAAGTTTGTAATGTTCTTTTGGGCCAACCTTATTTATGGAAATGTCATGTTGTAAATGAGTCTAGGCCTCATAGTGTTATTATTAATTTGAACAGGAAATTGTACAGGATACCCGAGGCAGTCCCTCCTAGTGTTATTTCCTTGATCTCTGCCAAGCAATGCAGGAAGGTCATCGCTCAGACCAGGAGATTTATCTTCTTCATGATTCTCTCTCAGAGTGAGTGAAAGATTGCAGCCACATCCAGGGCCTCCATGAATGATCTCTCCACACAACAGAAGAAAGTGGATAAGTTCGTGCAAGAATAAATAGATATATTCTCCTCTCCTACCAGGATACCTCTGCACTACCAGGCCAAGAATCCCATCGATCTGACCCCAGGCACACCGCTACCCAATGGGCCAGTTTACCACTGCTCTCTGTTAGAAAATGAGGAGATCAAGAGGCATATCCAAGAACTACTCCATAAGGGTCACATCAGTCCCAACTCTTCTTCTTGTGGGAGCCCAATTGTGTTGGTGTAGAATAAATATGGGACCTGGCGACTCTGCATTGATTATCGGGCCCTGAATAAAATCACAGTCCAAAACTAATACCCGATTCCCCAAATCGACAACCTCCTTGATTAGCTCACGGGGGGAAAATACTTCAGTAATATTGATCTGAAGTCTCTGCTACCACCAATTCCCAATAGAACAGACAAATGTATGGAATATTGCCTTCAAGTCAAAAGAAGGTCTTTTTGAATGGTTGGTCATGCCCTTTGGTTTGATAAATTCTCCAACAAATTTTATGAGGATGATGGACAATATCCTATGACCTTTCACCAATACTATTGTAGTGGTGTATCTAGATGACATCCTCATCTACAACAAGACTTGGGCAGAACACTTGCAACACATTCAATAGGTTCTACACACCATGCAACAACACAAACTATATGAAAACTTGGAAAAATGATCCTTCAGCATGGATAGGGTCCATTACTTAAGCTACACCATTGATCAACATGGTTTACATGTGGATCCAACCAAGATCCAGGTCATTCGTCACTGGCCAGCCCCAACCACATTCACTGAACTTCAGAGCTTCTTGGGCCTCACCAATTTCTATCGCAGGTTTGTGCTGTGATTTTCTCATATCGCATGGGCCCTCAGCCAAGTAACCAAGGGTGGCAATAAGGAAAAAATTGTTAGGGGCCTATCCCAACAACAAGCCTTCGATGAATTGAAGAAGCGTTTGTGCTCATCCCCGATACTTTCATTACCGGACTTGGAACATCCCTTTGAGATTTAGACAGATGCTTTAGAATATGTTGTGGGCGCCATTCTCACTCAACAAAGACACCTTGTGGAATATCATAGTGAGTCACTATCAAATGTTGTCTGTAAGTACACTACTTATGACAAAGAAATGTACTCCATTGTGCAAGCCTACCACCAGTGGAGACATTACATTTTTGGGAAGGAGACAATCATTGACACTAATCACAAGCCACTATAGTTCATGCAGACCCAAGGAAAATTGTAGAATGACCGCCATCAGAAGTGGTCAACATACTTACAACATATCCACCTCAACATCAAGTATAAAACAGGAAGTACCAACCAATTTGCTGACTACGTCAACCGAAATCAGTCGCGACACTTACCACGGTGCTAGACTCTTGCATCCACGAGACTTCTGGATGGCCCCACCTCTACAAGACAAACCCTGACTTCTCCACCACCTACCAAAGTTTTGGTGCCAAATCAGTGGTCGCTAATTTTCATCTTCAAGATGGGATGTTGTGTTGTCTAGGCCATCTCTGCATTCCATCAAGTGAGCACGTGAAGATGATTTGGGAAGCTCAGTACAGTCGGGTGGCAGGACACTTTAGCATCGAAAAGATAGTGGCCGTGTTGCAGAAACATTTCTAATGGTTGAAACTTCAATAGGATATCAGCAAGTATACCAAGTCCTGCACCGCCTTCCCTATTTCCAAACCGACCACTAAGAAATAGGGCCTGTACACCCCTCTACCAACTCATAATAGGCCGTGGGAATCCATCTCAATGGACTACATGTTGGGCCTCTTGTCCACCAAGAGGGGAAAAGACTATGTTTTTATGGTTGTTGATCTCTTTTCCAAGATGTCGATTCTAGTCACCTACAAGAAGAACATCACAACATAAGCCACTGTCAAGCTCTTCTTTGAATGAGTATGGGTACATTTTGGAATCCCACAAACCATTATCTTAGACCATGGCAGTCGGTTCCTCAGCTCATTATGTTTGAGCCTTTGGTCACTGCTGGATACCAAGCTCACCAAATCCACTGCCTTCCACCCCTAGAGAGATGGCCAAATTGAGGTCGTCAATCATATGGTCGTACATATCCTATGCATGTACATTTCAAAAACCCCCACACATGGGATGAGATTCTTCCCTATGTACATCATAGCTACAACCGATCCCTTCATAACTCAACTGGCCACAACCCCTTTTAGCTGGGGTTGGGATTCCAACCATTGGACCCCATGGATATTGCAATACCCCTGGTGACCACCTCAGTCGACTCATCCCCTACTCCACCAGAAGATGACAAAGCCACCTAGTTCATTTAGCGGATCTAGCACATCCACCAACAATTTCAGGATATTCTATAGAATTCTAATGCCAAGTACAAGCAGCGCCATGATCAACATTGGGTGCCACATAAGTTTCAGGTGGGCGACAAAATTTGGTTGCATTTGTAGAAATAACACCTTACAGGGCCCCATCAGAAGATTCAACCACTCCTTTATGGGCGATACACCATCACTAAGGTTGTGGGTGACAATTCTTTTGAGCTCAACATTCCCCCCTTCCTTGGTCTGCATCTAGTATTCAACGTGGGTCTCCTTTGACCATATTTCCCACCATTATTGAACACCTAAGAGATAGCAGAGCAGTTGAAACCAACAGAGCTCAACCCTAGCTGCATGAAACATGCATCTAGTGATCAAATTGTGGACACACAGATCAAGGGCATGCGACAGCAAAGGATCCATATTTATCGAGTCGTCAAAGCAGGGCAACTCCTGCACCAAGGAAAGTGGCTCACTCGGGGCCAAATTCAGTAGAAATTTCCTCATCTGATGGGGGAACTTAACACAATGGATACCATTTTTTCCTAAGGAGGGAGTATTGATCCAAGTGGATATCGGTGGCCACCCACCTATTCCACTGTCTTGAAAAACAATTTTCCACCTTGGCAATTTTTCGACAGTTTTTCAGGTTCCAAACTTCCAGGGCCATTTTGAGGCCCTAAATGATATTTTTTGAAGATTTGGGGCCCAAGGGATTATAGTGGGCATTGCCCTAGGCCATTCAAAAATTGTTCTTCTCAGTTAGACTTTTCCAACGGGTTATCATGCGACTAAAACGATGCAAAAGTTACGACCCCAAGAAGTTGATGTACTAACTTACCCAAACGGGGCCCACATGACTTTTGACGCTTCATCTCCTAGGGTTAGGTTTTTGGATGTCTTGGGGTTTTTTACATTCCTGTTTATTTTAAAAGGTCTTCAGAGCCTCATGGTAACCATTTTCTTGTGAATGAGCGTAACCTTCACATCTCTTCTCAGAGATAAGTCGCCACCATTCCAATAAGCTTGTTTTCCGCTGCATTTTAGAGTTTCAACTTATTTCCTTATTGAATAGAAAACCAATTTTATTGTACCTCTCTTATTTTGTGTTAAGAATATTTTAATAATATGTATTCATTTCATTCTGCTCATAAAATCTGGATCAGTGGTATTAGAGCGGTTTGGTCCTTGTCGTCTTAATGCATGTTCCCAATGAGGCCAGGGTACAAAGAACTGGGTCTCGAGCTTGTTTCTCTTGAGGAAAAAATATCTCGCACACCTAAGCGACCTCTCATGGCAAGAGAAAATAAATATGATGGGACATGATATCCTTTCAAAATGTTTCTTGAGGAATCCCTCACATAATAGAGGAACGAGATGATGGATAGTTTCACACAAATACTTCAGCGACTACCAATAGGCAATGCATCTTCCTTGAGTGGAGGCGTCACCCCCTTCAAGGTACAAATCAAAATCGATATTCCTATATTTGAAGGTCAGATAGACGCAAATGTTGTAGACAAGTGGTTGAATCTACTAGAAGGGTATTTTTCTGTCCATAACTTTTCAAATAGAGAAAATATTACTTTTTCACTCCTCAAAGTCATTCCCCATGTCAAAGATTAGTGGGAAAATTTCTGTGAGAAAAAGGAAACAAAGGAACCCTCATTATTTATAGTCACAGCCACCTGAGAATCCTCCAGGTATGTTATTAAGGAACAATACTACCGTGTCAGAATTTATGATGACTTGTATACCAAATGGACCACACTGCGCCAAGAAAGAGACCAAGCAGTGCTAGAGTTCACAAATATCTTCCATACCTTGCGCACCAAGTTGGGTATCAAAGATTCAAAGTGACATATGGTGCTCAAGTATCATGGTTCTCTGCATAGATACATCCATACTGAAATGGAATTTTTGGACATTGCGTCCTTGGGCGCAGCTTACCGATATGTCGTGAAAATCTAGCAGAAGCTCAAAAAAAAGACACGATAATTTGGGCCTGGGAACCCCTCATAGAAAAATCCAGGAAAGGGAGACCCTAACCCACAAAACAAAGGACAGAGAAAATATGGACATTATCAAGACAACTAGTCCAAGCCACAAGCAAATAAAGACACTGGAAAGACAAAGAAATATACCGAGAAGTGGTGCGACTTCCATAAGATCCTTTGGCATAACACTACTGACTGCCACTCAAAGCGGTCACTGGTAGCTGAAATGAAGCCTCTGAATCAGATGCGGGTTCTAACTCTAAGTTAGAACTAGAAAGAGTAAGACAGATCATTGATCATCGCTACCACCAAGCTCCAGCCTGGTGAACTAGACGCGCTAGAAGAAGGAGAGCACCTCTTCCATTCACACATGTGGGTAAAAGGCACCCCATTGCATTTCATCGTTGATAGAAGTAGCCAAAATAACCTCATCTTAGTAGAGGTCGTCAAGTGGTTAGCTCTGTCGAAAATGCCACACCCATAACCCTACACCATTAGATGGCTTCGCTAAGGAAGTGATCTCCACATCAACCAACAGTGTCGACTGTCATACGACATCAAGCCCTTCAAAGACGAGGTATTGTGTGGTGTTTCTCCTTGCGAAGTTTGTAATGTTATTTTGGGCCAACCTCATTTATGGAAACATTATGTTGTATATGAATCTAGGCCTCGTAGTGTTATTATTACTTGGAACAAGAAATTGTATAGGATACTTGAGGCAGTCCCTCCTAGTTCTATTTCCTTGATCTCTACCAAGCAATGTAGGAAGGTCATCTCTCAGACCAAGAGATTTGTCTTCTTCATGATTTTATCTCAGAGTGAGAGAAATATCCCAACCACATCTAGGGTCTCCATGACCAATCTCTCCACACAACATAAGCAAGTGGATAAGGTTGTGGAAGAATAATCAGATATCTTCTCCTCTCCTACAGGGGTACCTCTGCACTACCAGGTCAAGCATCCCATCAATCTGACCCCTGGTGCACCGCTACCCAATGGGCCAGTGTACCACCGCTCCCTGTTATAAAATGAGGAGATCAAGAGGCAGAGCCAAGAACTTCTCCACAAGGGGCACATCCTTCCAAGCTCATCGCTTTGTGGGAGCGCAATCGTTCTAGTGCAGAAGAAAGATGGGACCTGGCGACTCTGCATTGATTACCAGGCCCTGAATAAAATCACAGTCTGAAACTAGTACCTGATTTCTTGAATCGACGACCTCCTTGATTAGCTCATTGGGGCCAGGTGATTTAGTAAGATTGATCTGAAGTCTGGCTACCACCAAGTCCCAATAGAACAAACATATGTATGGAAGACTTCCTTCAAGTCAAAAGAAGGTCTTTTTGAAGGGATAGTCATGCCCTTTGGTTTGGAAAATGATCCAACAACTTTTATGAGGATGATGGATGATATCCTACAACCTTTCACCAATAATTTTGTAGTGGTGTATCTGTATGACATCCTCATCTACAACAAGATTTGGGCAGAACACTTACAACATATTCAACAGGTTCTGCACACCCTACGACAGCACAAACTATATGCAAACTTGGAAAAATGATCCTTTGGAATGGACAAGGTCCATTACTTAGGATACATCATTGATCAACATGGTGTGCATGTGGATCTAGCGAAGACATAGGTCATCCTTGACTAGCCAGCCCCAACCACACTCACTGAACTTCGAAGCTTCTTTAGCCTTGCCAATTTCTATCGTAGGTTCGTGTTGGGATTCTCTCATATCACATGGGCCCTTAGTCAGGTAATCAGGGGTGGCAGTAAGGAAAACATTGTGTGGGGCCTGTCCCAACAACAAGCCTTTGATGAATTGAAGAAGCATTTATGCTCATGCCTGGTACTTTCATTACCAGACCTACAACATCCCTTTGATATTGAGAGAGATTCTTCAGACTATGTTGTGGGTGTTGTTCTCACTCAACATGGCCACCCTATGGAATATCATAGTGAGACACTATTAGATGTTGTTCGTAAGTACCCTACTTATGACAAATAAATATACTCCATTGTGAAATCCTACTGCCAGTGGAGACATTACATTCTTGGGAAGGAGACAATCATTTACACTGATCCCAAGCCACTACAGTTCATGCAAACCCAAGGAAAATTGCAGAATGACCGCCATCAAAAGTGGTCAACATTACTTATAACAGTTCCACCTCAACATCAAGTATAAAACAGGAAGTACCAACTGAGTTTCTAACTACCTCAACCTACCTCCAGTCGCGACACTCACCATGGTGCTAGACTCTTGCAGCCACGAGACCTCCGGATGGCCCCACCTCTACGAGACAGACCCTGACTTCTCCACCACCTACCAAATGTTGGGCACCAACTTAGTGGTCGCTAATTTCCATATTCAAGATGGGTTGTTGTGCTATCTGGGCCATCTCTACATTCCATCAAGAAAGTGCGCGAAGCTGATTTGGGAAGCTCACTACAGTCGGGTGGCAAGACAATTTGGCGTCGGAAAGACAGTGGCAGTGATGCAGAAACATTTCTACTGGCCGAAACTTCGATAGGAAGTTGGCAAGTATATCAGGTCTTGCACCTCCTGTGTTATTTCCAAACTGAACACTAAGAAACAGGGCCTATACACCCCTCTACCTACTCCTAATAGGTCGTGGGAATCCATCTCTATGAATTACATGTCGGGCCTCATGTCCACCAAGAGGGGAAATGACTTTGTTTTTGTGGTTGTTGTTCACTTTTCCAATATGGTGATTCTAGTCGCCTGCAAGAAGAACATCACAACAGAAGCCACTGCCAAGATCTTATTTGAACGAGTATGGGTACATTTTGGGATCCCACAAACCATTGTCTCAAACCGTGACAGTCGGTTCCTCAACTTCTTTTGTTCGAGCCTCTAGTGACTGCTGGATACCAAGCTCACCAAATCCACTGCCTTCCACCCCCAGAGAGATGGCCAAACTAAGGTCATCAATCAGATGGTCATACATATCCTGTGCATGTACAATTCAAAACACCCCTGCACATGGGATGATATTCTTCCCTATGTCCAACATAGCTACAACCGAGCCCTGCATAGCTCAACTGGACACAACCCCTTTCAGCTGGGGTTGGGATTCCAACCATTGGGCCCCATGGATGTTTCACTACCCCTGGAGACCACCTCGTTCGACTCATCCCCTACTCCACCAAAAGTTGACAAAGCTACCCGATTCATTGAGGATTGTTCCAGGTGGATACTAGTGGTCACCCACCTATTCTACTAGCTTGAAAAATAGTTTTCCACCTTGGCAGTTGTTCGACTGGTTTTCGGGTTCCAAAGTTCTAGGGTCATTTTGAGGCCCTAAAGGACATTTTTTGGGGATTTGGGGTCCAATAGAGTGCCAAAAGTATTGCCCTAGGCCAGTTGAAAGTTTTTCTTCTCGGTTAGACCTTTCCAATGGGCCATTTTGCGCCTAAAACAGAGATCATATGCAAATGTTACGACCCCGAGATGTTGATGTACTAACTTACCCAAACGGGGCCCACATGACTTTTGGCGCTTCATTTCCTAGGGTTAGGTTTTTGGATGTCTAGAGTTTTTGACATTCCTATTTATTGTAAAAGGCCTTTAGAGCCTCATGGTAACCATCTTCTTGTGAATGAGCGCAACCATCACATATCGTCTCAGAGATAAGCCGCCACCATTCCAACAAGCTTGTTTTCCGCTGCATTTTATAGTTTCAGCTTATTTCCTTATTGAATAGAAAATCAGTTTTACTGTATCTCTGTTATTTTGTGTTAAGAATATTTTAAGAATCTGTATTCATTTCATTCTGCTCATAAAATATGAATCATGGTATCAGTTGGCAAGTAGTGAAAGGCACAACAAAGTAGGGAAAGAGAAATTGTCAACAAAAGCTATATCATCAGAACAAAATCATTTGACATCATGGTTAAGTGAACATGACAAGTGATTTAAGAAATCAAATTTTGAATTTTTTTTATATATGTCAGTGAATTACATGAGGAAGCACCAATGGACAATAATAAGTACTGGAAGCGAGAATTTTTTTTTTTTTACAAGTATCTCTACATCTTGTAGAGAAGGGAAATCATCAGAGAGAGAGAGAATCAAGAAAGGAATATCAACAACATTCAGACAGAGGGAGACATACCCACAAGGGGATATATTCTTTTTCCTATGATCGGTTAGAGTAGGTATAGTATCAGGAGGAGACATACTGACAAGGGGAGTTAACATTTTTTCAGAAATATTTGTGAAGAGAAAGAATAGATGCATGAAGATGGGGGGAGCATCCACAAGGAGAGATACCATTTTCCATTGATGTCAAAGGGTGAGAGTGATAAACATTAATGAGGAACGATGATCACAGGGGGATCATGAGCATGAGTGTTTCCATGTCTAAGTGTTTCCATCAATTCCAAAGGGGGAGATTGTTGGACAATTGGTTTTCATTGATGTCAACCCTTGGAGAGTGATCTTGGAGATTAATGTCACCCCTTGGAGAAGTCCAGAATCCCCAAAGATGTGGACGCGATCGTTGGATAGTTGGTTATCATCTGTATGATCAAGATCGATGATGAGTTAGTTAGTTACATTTGATGTAGTCTACATACATACCCAGAGGTGTGGTTATGGGACCCAAAGTTGATTTAGGAATAACGACATGAAGGATAGGGAAATTGCAGGTAATATTATCATAGATGAATAGTACACGTTGTTTTGTTTCCGTTGATATGTGGAAGGAAAAGTGGTTCCTCACAGTTAGGGAGATCTGACCTTGTGAAGTTGGAAGCCCCAAGGAAGGGTTAAGAATCCCTAGTTGGTTACAAGTCAATTAGTCAAAGGGGTAAAGTGGTTGTAACAAGTGATCTCTAGAATCCCTAAATTAAGGGAAGAAGTTACCTAGCAAAAGTATAAATACCCCTCAAGGAGTCATTCACAAGCACACTCACACATTTACATTGAATATCTATCTAGTGAATTGTTACGGTCTAGTGATTTTGTTATGGTCTATTTTGGGCTTTTGGTGTATACGAAGAGAAGTCTGAGGCAATGAAGAAAGTAGGAGAAAAGTGCGAGAGTTTCAAAGTTGTAGAAATCAAGTGTTTTTGAAAAACTCTAATTACTGAGATCCTCATGGGTTGCACTATATCTATCAAGTGAAGCATCCTTGTGGGTCATCTAGTGTTTGTCTAGCGAGGCACTTGCAAAATTGAGATAGCATGTTGGTACCATGTTTTTGAAGGTCTGAAGAAGCTCTAGGTTAGTTTACAGAGTAACAAAAAAACTACAAGATTATAGGTAAGGGTTAAGGCTTATGGTTTTTATGTTATGGTACATGCATGGTGATGATAGCATGTGATTTGGCGCATCTTGGTAATGTGACGATACATTTATTAGAGGCATTACTAGATGGTTTAGTTACATGTTATGGTGCATACTTGAGGCTTGGTATATTGTGTTATGAGGTTGCATCTTGGTGATGCTGAGGATCATGCTTGAGGCATGTGGTTGAGGGCCTTGGTATATTGCTTGAGGCACATCATTGGATGTATGATGCATGCTGATTGAGGTCTACTTGTTGAGATACATTGCTGGTACATATCTTGGATACTTTGGCACATGGTTTATGGTAGTTGGTTGAGGCATATCATGAGTGATATGAAACTTGTTTGAAGTACATGGTTGTTATGTTGTATGGTTGATGATGTTATTGGTACTGATACATTAATAGAGGCACTTGTTGGTGATATTGATATATGCTTGGTACACATTTGGCACATATTCTTGGCATATGGTTGAGGAACTTCAATGATGATATCTTATGGTATATGGTATGGTGTTGATATACATGGTTGGCACATGGTATGGTACAAGTGTTGATGATACAAGTGTTCATGCATAGTTGATGCACTTGTTGTACAGGTGGTGATACAGGTTTGGTACATGGTTGATGCACTTGTTGATGGTACAGGTATAGGTTGATGCATGGTACAAGTTGGTACTAGATTGAGACACATATCTTGTGGTGGTATGTGGTGATATTGGTGCATTCTTGGTAGAGGAATGTGTTGGTGATATTGAGAATATGGTTTGATATATGTTCTTGGCTATATTGGAATGAGGTGCATGCGGATGAGAGTGGATCTGGTTTTGTGGATGAGACAGTGAAAGGTTGGACATGTTGATGTGATAGTGATAGTAACAATGATGTGATAGTGACATCGACAGTGATAGTGACAATGACAGTGGAAGTGATAGTATGACATTGATAGTGGAAAATTCTATTATAGTTGGTCTACACTTCTATTTCAGGGTGGAAGGATGAGGTAAGGAAAGGGGGTTGTAGCCTCCTTCTGATTTGATCCTGAGAACTAGGTTGATGCAGGAGCATCACTCTACCCCAGCACGCACCAATTGATTAGCACGAGTGGTGCACATTCAAGAAAGGGAGAGGTGTCGCCCTCTCATTTTTCCTTCGAGAATCTAAATCATGATTAAGGAAATTAATGCTGATAGGTTGGTAGAGTCAATTTGTGCCTTCGCACAAGTTGTAGATAAGGTTTCCATTAAGTGGTTGATGGTAGGAGGGATCTGCATCCGATTTGGATCAGATTTCCATTATTGTAATCTACCTCATTAGTCAGGCATTTTGAATGGTGATTAGACACCACTAGTCTAGCTTGGAGGGAAGATCATCAAGCCCCTCTTGTATAAATGCTTGTATTGTTGCCAGTATAGCATATAGGGGGAGAAACACAGAGAGATGAGACTCGGTTGCAGTTCAGGCTCATGTATTGTAATGTACATTCCACCATTAATAGAAAAAGGACACATTTTCCTGTTTGTTAATTTCTGTGTAATGGATGTTTAGTTATGAATGTCATTCGTATGTGTTTTCACTGTAGATGTATGTTAGAATCGTCTAAAGGGATAGATATATAATCTTCTATCTATGAGTGTGTTGGATTAGTTCAGGTTCTCAAGGCTAAGTGCAAGGAATGCACGAAAGAGGGTGGAAACTTTGTGAGCTGACGCAAGGAGTGTGTGTGTGAACTCTGTCAAGTTAGAAGAGAAGCTGCCAAGAGGGCACACCAAGATAATTCACAGACTCAAAAGGAAATTTCAAGGTGGTTGGGTACCTTGGAAAGAAAGATTGTGTGGGAGGAAGCACAACGCAGGGTCACTGAATACTCTGTAATACTCTTCCAGGAGGGCATAGAGAAAGTATGAGTGCATATGAGAGCAACACATTCTGAAGTGTTGGAAGTGTTGAGAGAACCCCAGGCTAGATGAATACTCTGAGGAAGGAAGGATTTGTAAGAGTGCATCGACAAAGGAAAGGAGATGCCTTAAGAGTTCTGGAAGAGCTAAGGGAGAAGTCGTTGAAAGGATTAGCCGAGCACAAGGAGTGTGCCAAGGATACAATAAGTTCATATTACAAGCTCAGGAGGAAGGGTGTTAAGTTGCCGGGAGGGCACTAGAAGGTCCATTGAAGGACGTAGAGGATTTGAGAACCTCAAAGGTTTCAAGCCAAAAAAATTCGCAGAAGAATTTGTGTAGGACTCTACAAGGAGTGCAGAAGAAGGCCAAGTACGGTCTAAGTCTCAAGAAGAAATTGTGCTAAGTATGCAATAAGGTCAAGGACTTGCCGAAATCCCAAACACCATGAAATCGTCCATCATTGGGAGAATACAGGTGGCAGAAGATCGATAGATCTAGGAGTTGGAACTCTGGGAGGTTTTCCAAGAGAAAACAAAGATCTACGCGAAGTCGTGAAGAGCAGTTTGAATCCAGACCATTAGATCTGGAAGGGACATGTGGAAGCAATCTACACGATTCGTAGGAATAACACTCCAGGAAATATCTAAGGAGGATATTGAGAGACTCTTGAAGGCCAGAGTCTGAAACAATCATAGCCATCGATCAAAAGGAGAGACGGGGACCATTGATCCTCACGTTGTTTGAGTTAGCCGATTCGGAGTTCAGGAACGTAGGAGTTGGCTACCATTGAAAGAGTCGAAGCCCGAAGCACGAAGCACCTTATGCAGTTGAGCCCCGTGACACAACTCGAGGTCACGTGATAGAAAGGGCCTGGCACATAGAGTGAGTGTCGTCACCAAAACTTTTCAAAGGGCCAAGAAGAGAGCTACAGGGTTAAAAGGACCTGCACTTTGGGGAAATAAGGACCTATGATAGAGTTTGTCAAGTTCCAGTAGGGAGCCAAAGAGTCAATCTGACTTAGGTGTTTGAAAATGATCCTAGACCAGGAGGTCGCACAGCCCTGAAAGGAAGGGGAGGGGTATTCACCATAGGTGGTTGTAGCCACCTTCCTGTTGGATCCGGAGAACCCAGGGGGGTTGTAGCCTCCTTCTTGTTGGAGCCATAGAATTCAGGGAGTTGTAGCTTTATTTGGGTTGGAGCCTATAAATAGGGGATTGGAGCCTCCTTCTAGTTGCAACTAGAGAATTGGGAAGTTGGTGCTTCCTATGAATGAATTCTTGATATATATAATAAATCATTATGTGGTTTTCTCCCATTTAGGTTTCCACATAAATACTGATGTACTGTGTTCTTGATGTGATGTTGATGTGATGTTTCTTATGATTACATGTTGATCATATATATATTGAATGCAATCACAGATGATACATTGATGATAAACTGTTGAACATTGTTGATAAAGTGAAAGAATATATATTGTGGATAAAAGTTCTATAAAGTGCTCTCACCCCCCCCACCTCTTAGTATTCCAACATACACTTCTTCGAAAATAGGTAAAATTAAAAATGAGATTTTATTTTGGACAACCATATTTTTCATCGCACTTTTGGGACAGGCTGAGATCCTTTTGATGGGATGTGACAGGCTCAATTTTAATCCATGTTCACAACTACTTATTGACTCTTATTGTTTTAATCCCTGTTCAAAACTACATAATGTATGGTCAAGTTTTCTTTGAGATGAAAAATGAAAAATAAAGTGAGTGAGTTGAGTTATTCAAGGCCAAATTTGTTTTCTTTAATTCAACATTCAAGTTCCATGAGGGTCAATTAGTTGACATGGTCCATTTGTTTAAGACTTTAATGATATTTTTTATAACTTTGCATGTTACCATTGAAGGACAACCTTTACGAGGAGGATTGAACAAGGTTTCCTTATGAAGATCAAATGAATGCCTTGTCACTTGATGATTGGTTTAATTAGTGAGATTCCCTCTATGAATATAACAATCTATAGATGAACATTGTGTTTCCTTTGCAATGTTGCATATGTATTCAAAATATTTTCTTTAGTGGGAGAATTAATATGACTGCAGAAAGAGTCTTGGTGTTGCACAAGCCCTCCTTGAGGATGGGCTCAAAGTCTTAATCAATGACAAATGCTATCATATTAATTAGTGGAAAGTGCAACAACAATTGTGGAAATATCTATGATAGAAGTATAACATATGGTATATTCCTACATCCAAGAGTTTAACCACTATGTCATTCGTCTTAGACTGATGGATGAAAAAGAAAAATTATTCATTACATTCATTGGTGGATTAATTACACCAATTTAGAAAGATATTGAAATGTTTGACATCTACACTCTTGAACATGTATGTTGAAAGGCTAAGTTAGCATAAGCTATGAGCAATTGGAGGAAGCCTAATAATGTTGCTAATGTAAATTTTAAAATCTATTTAAGGGAAAATCATTGCTAAATATGGTTCATAGAAGAACCCATTCATTGAGACTATGTAGAAAAACATTGATCTAGTGTTAAGCCTTAATATTGGCTCATTACCCCTTAATTGGGGCATATTATATTAGTAATGTTATTTTATTTATGTCGGCTTTAGGCCATTAGTTGTAATTATACCTCCTAGTCTCCTATATATACCAGGGAGACATTTTCATTTTGAATCATCTTGTACTTGAACATTTAAGTGGGGTAAAAGGAGGTTGCCCCTCGAAGAGGCTTATTATCTGAAATTATCTCTTTTTCAAAGCGTTGAATACTTTTTCTAAGGTTTTTCTATGCTATATTGATATTTGGTTCTTAACATATAGGTGGATGTCTGAGTTTGTGACTATTTGATAAATGGTCCCAAATCTTGCCAATTTTATAGTTCTTGAGCATCCGACATGCTTTTTTCCAATACCATGCATTTTTTATGATTTTGAAGGCCATGGAACCTAATTCATCATGGCCGAACAAACGTGTAGAGATTAAAATAAGATTTCTAACTATCCAAAGAATCCCCAAAAGAGAGTTTGTATGAAAAATTTATGCCCCCCAAAAGTTGATGTACCAACTAGGCTCCTTGAGGTCTCTGTTCCTTTCACCACCTCAACTTCTAGTGTTAGGGTGTTTTCCTCTTAGGGATTTTGAAATTATGTTAAAATGTAGTTTCATCCATGTAATCTTATATTTTTTTGAATAACTATTGGCTGGCACTTGAAATAGTTATTTGTCGAATACTGAAATGAAAATAACCAATCATGTATTACTAAATATTGCATTATCAAAGGTAGGCCTTCTAGCTGTGATATTAGTAAAATATGCATGCTCAAAACCATCATATTAATAATACATATATGTTTCCCTATTTGACAGGTGTACTTGATGTTTCCTTGCTCCAAAACATCCAATGTGAAGATGATAGCTTGTGGATTTCCACTTTCTCATCGGGTTTATGTGATTATTGCTATTTTTGGTGTCAATGTTTATTTTGTTGTTTTTGGTGCCCATCCAAATGCTTTCTTATCTGGACATTTATTTTTGAAATTTGGTAAGTGGCTAGTGTGGATATCCCAAGTTACATTGAGAATGTGGTTATCTAATAAGCTTAAAAATTACTAGAAGGCATGGTTCACTTAAAAAAAAAACCTAGATGAATTGAAAAAAAACCTTAAAAATGATTAGGTGGAATGATTCACGTATTTTCATATGCCCACCCTTGCACCATGTAGCAAGATTACATGATTACTTGATTATGCCACATGAAGGGTCAACCCTTAACAGTATTTGGCCTTATAACTTGGTGATTTTTTCTACCAACATTCTCTTAATAATTTACCTGATGGACTTACGACTATTAGAAACCACATAACATAGTAAAAACACATATATTTCTTGGTTAATTTCCCTTTCACTTCCTAGGATTGAATCTCTATGTTCATTCTCTCGCACATTGACGTTCTTTTGCACCAAATCCTCACTCTACACACTCGCTAAACTTCCTAATTACATCAAGCACTGATTTAACAAAAATGAATCCTCGGGTAGCTCGCAGCTAATAGGATCCCAAGTAATCCTAACAAACCCTAAAATCCAGGAAATTTGTTCCTACTTAAAAACAATAAGATCTCAAAATCCAAACTGCTAACACAATACATTTGCTAAGATGTCTTCTAGAAACACCTAACTATTACAATCAATTTAAATTAGGGAACCAACTCCCTTGGTAAATGTTTTGTGACCCTTAGGGTCAATCTTGAATTTCACTGGTAGATGCTCATGCATTAGACTCCTAGGGAAGAAAAGAATTGTTCAAGAGATATTCTTCATCTATTCCATAGTTGGATATTTATGTTGTTGTCATCCAAGTAGCATCTTCCTCTAGCTGATTCTTCCACTTGATCAAATATTGTCTCAACCTCTCTTTGAACTGCCTTAGGCAACTATTATTTCCACTCAATGGTATGATCTTCATCACTTACAGGATCATCTGTTGGAGCATCATTTTTTCCTTTGAAAAAATACAAATCTACCACATTGAATATTGGAGAAATTCCTATATCAGCAGGAAGTTCAATCTCATATACATTAGTAGAAAATTTCCTCAATATTCTGCAAGGTCCAATCTTCTTCAACTTCAACTTGTTGTAAGTCCCTACAAGAAACCTCTCTTTTCTGAGATATTCCATGACCAAATCACCAACCTAAAAGTCCACTTGTATTATTTTCATATCTTCCCTCTATTTATATTTACCACTGCTCTCCTGCAACCTTTGTTTAACACTTTATTTCATCTCCTGCATGCTCACAACAAAATCCTCACCATTGGCACTCCTTAGTTCCTATTTTCCCAAATTTCACGGTTCATAAACTCCTCTTGGGTGCATACCATACACAATTTGGAATGGACTAATTTGTGTACTCCTATTTGGTGAGTCATTATATGCAAATTCAGCCTGAGCAAGCATTTGATCCCACTTTTTAGGACTTTCATATACAAGACTCCTCAAAATATTCGCCAAGATTCTATTCACTACCTTTGTTTTCCCATCAGTCTGTGGATGATAGGATGAGATAAAATTGAGATTGGTACCCAATTTCTTCCACAAGGTTCTCCAAAAATTACCTACAAATTTTGTATCATGATCTGAAACAATGCTTATGGGTAAACCATGCAATCTCACTATTTCTAAAAAAATTAGATTGGCAATATTAGTGGCATCACTAGTTTTCCTAAAAGCAATAAAATGAGCCATTTTTGAAAATCTATCCACCACAACATAGATAGAATCATTTCCCCTTTTGTGTCTTTGGAAATACCATACAAAATCCATCCTGATTCAATCTCGTGGTCTGCCTAAAATAGGTAGTGGTTGATATAGTCTTGTGTTCTGACTCCTTCCCTTTTTATGTTGACAAATTATGCAATTTTCCACAAACTTCTTTACCTAATTTTGCATACTTGGCCAATAATAAAAAGAATTAACCTATGAAAAAGTATTTTCTTGACCAAAGTGTCCTGACAAAGCTCCATTGTGCTTTTCTTTAATCAAATTCTTCCTCATTGAACACTTTGGTATGCATATCTTACTGTTTTTCAACAACAACCCTTCTTGTAGCATATAGTCTAACCACTAGCTTCTATTGCTGGCAACTGGGTTTTCACAAGATGCATAGGCATCCTTGAAATCTACATCATCCTTACACATTTCCTTTATAACATCAAAAGCTAAAGTGTTGACTTGAAGTTCTTGTAAAAGAAAATCAATTCTACTCAATCCATCAACAATTTTTTTTTTTTTACCACTTGTGTGTTTAATCACAAAGGTAAAGTTTTGTAGAAATTCAACCCACTTGGCATGTTGATGTAGGATCATCACAAGAGCATGCAAGCATAGCCAGTAGGGAGCCAGCGCGGAGATAAGAGACAGCTGGAAAAGCACCGAGCACATTTTTTGAAAATGTTTTGAAATATTAATGAAGTCATTAAGTGGAGGCATGCTTGTATTATTGTAAAAAGGACCTTGAGCGATCCGCTCTCGTCCATTGTAGATAGGATCATTTATGTGTAATGAATGTAGGTAGATAGAATTTAATGCTTAGATTAGACAGTTTTAGAGCGCATGAGGGAAACGAGATATAGACACCCTCATTGTATAGTTGTAACATGATCGTCAAGATAGAGCATAGAGCATAGAGAAGAGAGCAGAGAGCTGTAGTTGAAAACACCCATGTACAGAGATTTGAATTAATAGAAAGAGTTTCGATTCAAATTCATGGTGTCATATTTGTTCTATGTGTATGCATGTTGAATGTTATTCTCACGAATGTTTACTTTCTGTTATACATTTGCTTTATATGATGTGTATATGATTTCATGCTTTGTGTCTGAAGTCCGAGAGAGAGTAAGGAATGAGTTTCAATTGTTTCTCTATCTAAGAAAGAGTTCCTGCAAGGAGCGAAGTGAAGTTGTCCGCAAGGAGTGCGTTGACAAGAGTTTAGAGTTTTATCTCTGAAATCTCAGGAGGGTTAACATTGTTCTCATTCTCGCAGAACTGCAAGTTGAGCATAGGAGCCATGCAAGGTGTGCGCAGGCTGAGTAAAGTCTCAGAGTTTGTGAACCTGAGAAATTGTTGAAGGACTACTGCTGCAGAGAGTGCACGGAGTCGAAGGACTTCAATTCTTTGAAGTAATTGAAGGATTCGCCGCAAGGAGTGCGTGTGGGAGTCTTCTTTAAGACTCGGAGTTGAAGAAATCTCAGGAGGGATAGGGTCTTCGTAGTTGTCGAAGAAAAGCACAGATGGTTGGTGCCTTGAGGAATTGAAAGGAGGCATAGCAAGTTTGCATTGCAGGAGGTTAAGTTCTGTGGAGAAATACTTGGTTAAATTCGCAGGAATTGTCTAGGAAGAAATGGACGGTCGAAATTCTTTGAGAAGGATTCGCGAAGTCACAAGAGCAGTCAAATCTTGCAGAGAAGTAGGAACATTACAACAAGATTTCCTCAAGCGTAAGCTCAGAAGAAATCAGGGCCGTAGGATCCAATTCAGCCAGGGTCGTTGGATCACACATAAATTCTCATTTCGGGGTTTCGTGAGTTGAAGGGTCGAAGGTTTCGCATCAAGGTTCACGAAGACGCAAAGTGGTGAAGTGCGAAGTGAAGCATGAGGAACACGTGGCATAATCGCAAGGTGGGCCTGTGGAATAGACAGGCGGACAGGCGTTGTTCATTGAAGGGAGTCAACACCCATTGACCTCTCACGTCTCAGGGACTTGCAAGATAAGAGTGTGAGAGCTCGACATTGAAACGCGTGAAGTCATGAGCAGCGAGAATGCGAGGAGAAAATTCAACATCGCCTCTTAGGGGTTCGTAAAAGAGAGGTATCAAGGTTGGACACTCAAACTCGTGAAGGTGCGAGATGCGAGAGGAGCTAGCACTTAGCCTAGCAGTCAGTTGCACGAGGAAGGCGCTAACAGAGGAAGAGATATATCCTTTTCGTGATCTCGGGTATCGCATGATTGGAGAGGAAGAGTCGGGAGTCACGACTCATGAACTCGCGAGATTGTGAGTTGCGAGAAGGACCTATGGATCGATTCGAAGGGAGATCCCTGCAGGGAATCCAAAAGAGCTGATCTAGCTCAAAGGGGTTAAAAGAACGATCCTGAGAGCAGACGTAGCCAGAAGGGCCGAGAGGGTCTACGTCTGCACCATCTGGTATCAGAGCCTGATTCCTGTTTGTATATTTCAGGGAGGAAAAGCGAGAAGGAATTTCAGCCATGCCGCCAAGGAGAAGAGACAGGCAAACACCCGATCCACCAGAAGATAGGGAAATGCCAGAAGGAAGGGGTAGGTAGGTGCAGAATCCAAAAGTGGAAAGAGATCTGCATGACATTCACGCCAGACTCGTGGATGTGGAAATAAAACAAAGGCGCATAGTTGATATTGGAGATGTCAGTGAGTCTGAAAGCGAAGATGATGCTGGACATGAAGAAGAAGAAATTACAACAGAAGATGCAGCCCATGAACGCTTGATTAGAGTTGTTGCAAGAATGAGTGAAAGAGCCAAAATGGACATTCCAGTTTATGAGGGAAACTTGGATGCTGAAGAGCTTCTAGACTGGATTAGAGCTCTGGACACATATTTTGACTATGAAGATGTCGAAGAAGACAAGAAGGTCAAACATGCTGTCATGAGACTTAAAGGACATGCAACAATGTGGTGGGATGAACTGCAAGATGACATACACTGCCAAGGTAAGAAGAAAATCAAGAGTTGGGATAGGATGATTGCAAAGATGAAAGCGAAATTCATTCCCATAGATTACCAAATTACTTTGTTTCGAAGGATGTAGAATTTGAGATAGAAGTTGATGACAGTAAAGGAGTACACTGAAGAGTTCTACAGGCTAAACATTAGAGTAGGTTGTAGCACCCCTTTTTGGTCACTACTACTGTGTAGGTGTTACTACGCGGAATAACAACATTCTCACTCACAATTAATCACACGCATTTAAACAAATAAACACATTCTACACAGAGTATTCATACGAATTAATACCATAATCAATAATCAATACTATTTAATATTAATTCAAATACATAGCGGAATTCATGATAACATAAGCAGCACAGTCATGCAAAACATGATTAAAGAATAAATAGGTACTTATCTTTGAAACAGTGGCAGTTCCACCAACCAAATGCAGGCCTTCCATGAACCTCCCAGCCTTAGACCGCACTACTCATCAAGCTCAGCAGTGGGTCACCCCCGAGCTGGGACTAAGCTCCACCCCGAGACAAGGAATCCTAGGCTAGGCTGAGGTTACAAGGAAAACAACACACAGCCACAGGAAGGAATTCTCTCCCAGGAACCACCCACACTCACTACCCATAGACCCTCATTCCCCACATGCCTGTTCCACCCCAGGAGTATACACCTTCTTTGTCACCTGGATAGTCCTTCGGCTGCTAACCTCCCTTGCCTTGGGTTACAGCAACAAGTCGGACCGGAAGTCTCCGGGCTCTGTGGCAGCTACAGGGTTCCTTCCAGGAGCTCTCTCCTTCCTCTGCGCACTCTCTCACCTGGAGGGAGTCGCTCACAGGTCCAACAACCTGTTCTTCCAACTTCAACCACCTCTCTCACCTAGAGAGAGTGTTGTACAAACTGGCCAACAAGCCACACAAGATCAAACACTACACTTCCACCATAATCAATGGGAATCCAGACACGAACTCCCCAGGGCAGCTCCAAATAGGTGCAATAGCATAACCAGGCTTAGCAGGGATGAGACACTTCCGTTTTCTCAATTTGGAAACACAGGATAGAATCACACTCTATATTTTCAGGGATGCGTGATGAGTTGTCCAAGCAGGGGTCGATTTAGAATCCACAGTTTAGAACAGAGAAAGGGTGTACTGGCTTTCCATAACAAACACAGACTTTTTCTCGAAATCAACACAGGCTTCTCATTCAGGGAATGTACACACGGGTTTTCTCAGAGCCAGACACAGACTTTTCGGATCACAGCGACACACGAAGGTTCTCTGTAGAACTCGGGTCAGCCGTACTACTCATAGCCCGTACACGCTTAGGCAGTTCGATCGAATGGAAGAATGAACCCCCTTCATGGTCCACCCTGGCCATTTTATTCGCATGCACCAGGGTTGACACTTGTCACCCATGGAACTTCATGCGTTCCACCAGCACGCATTCCTCCCACCATTTGGAAAATCACATGTCCTTCCAAAAGGACTTAGGATAAAACATATAATGCACATGTCTTTTTGGGATAATATTAAAATATTATTCCCAGGCTTAAGCCCCCTAGGCTTAGCCCCTAGGCTCAACACTTAGCCCCTTTCCCACCTTCCAACCCCTAATTACTTGCCCACTCTATGGATTCTCAGTCCCCCTTCACTCATTCATCATGGTCAGTCTGCACCTGGCGGTGTTTACAAATTTTTATTAATTGTTCCGCATGATTACATATACAGTAGCAGGCTCCTGGCCTTCAACACTTAGGCTCCCTAGACTAACAAACACATAAGCCACCAGCTTATAAAAACTTGGCTCACCAGCCTATAAAACATAATTACAATTCCTTTCAGAACATGGTTTACAATGGGGCTCGACCTTGGGGACACTACAATCCCCCTCCCCTTATTTTTGCACTGTCCTCAGTGCAACTTACACTGTCTCTGCAAGCCTTTCAAAATTTTGAAAAAGATGTGAGTACTCTAGCCGCATAACATCTACATGGTCCCATGTCACGTCCTCAGGACTGTACCAGGTCCACTAGACCTTTACAAGCTCTATGGCTAGATTCCAGAGATGTTTTCTTTTCCTGTCCAATATGCACATAGGATACACTTGTAGGACACCTTTTGGTTCCACCTAAATCACATTCCAATCGATAACATGATTAGCATCAGGTACATATTTCTTAAGAAGTGAAACATGAAACACATTATGTACAGTCATAGATGCAGGTAATGCAAGCATGTATGCAACTGGCCCAATCCTTTCCAGGATCTCAGATGGCCCACAAAATCTTGCTGCCAATTTGGCGCAACTTCCCAACCTCAGGGAACTTATGTTAGTTTTCACTTTTAGGAAAACATGGTCACCCACTTTGAATTCTCTATGGGTTCTGTTATTTTCAGCGTAACTTTTCTGCCTATCTTGGGCATCTTTCAGATTCCATTTAATTTTTATCATTTGATCTTCCATCTCCTTGAGCAGCCCAGGCCCAACTACTGCTCTGTCAGCTGGAATATCCCAGCTCACTGAAGTGTTTCACTTTCTTCCATAAAGTGCTTCGAATGGGCTCATCTTCAATGATACATGATACTCATTATTATAGGCAAATTATACTAAATGCAGGTAGTCTTCCCACCTTGATGGTTTATCCATCACATACATTCTCAGTATGTCTTATATTACCCTGTTCACCCTCTCTGTCTGACCATCAGACTCGGGATGATACGTTGTACTAAAGTTCAGATTCGTTCTGAATCCTTTGAATAGTCCTTTCCAGAAATTCGAGGTGAATTTCAGGTCCCTATCAGACACAATTGTCTTAGGAATTCTGTGCAAGCATGCAACTTCTTTTAAAAATATATCAGCAACATCAGCTGCCCTGTGGGTGGTTTTCAGTGGAATAAAATGGGAGACTTTAGTAATCTTTTCCACCACCACCATGATTGAATCATGTTGCTTTCTTGTTCTAGGCAATCCTGTGATAAAATACATTGTTACCATGTCCCATTTCCATTCAGGAATGGGTAAAGGCTGCAGCAACCCTGCTGGGTGCCTATGCTCAGCCTTAACCTTCTGGCACTCCATACATCTGGCGATGTATTCAGCGATTTATTTCTTCAAACCCAACCAAAAATAATGGATTTTGACTGCTGCCACAGTCTTCTGATATCCAGGATGTCCAGCATAAGCCACGTTATGCATCTCCTTTAGAATTGCCAACTTCAATTCTCAGACATTGGGTACATACACTTTGTTTTTATACAGAAGTAAGCCATCAGTTCCCAAGGTGTGAATTTCCTTGGTCTGTGGTCTCTCATGCTGCTATAGCTTTGCTACTAAACCTCTGTACCGCAAATCAACATTTGCAGCTTCCAAAATTCTGTCTTTAATCTCAGTTCTGTACATGCTAATGGTTGTAGCATGTAATTTGTGCACTTTTCTGTTGAGTGCATCAACCACCTTATTTTCTTTCCCTTTTATATGCTTGATATGAAAGTCATATTCACACAGAAACTCCAACCATCTGATTTGCCTGGCATTTAAGGTCAGTTGATCAAATAAATATTTTAGACCGTTGTGGTATGTTCTTAATTCGAATCTCCTTCCCATGAGGTAATGTCTCCATTTCCTCAAGGCGTGGACGATTGTTGCTAGCTCTAAATCGTGAGTGGCATAATTCCTTTCATGCTCTTTCAGCTTTCGGGACTCATAACAAATCACAAATCTCTCTTGGCAGAGAACTCCTCCCAACCCCTCCTTACACACATCGGTGCACACTACGTAATCCTTATTTGGATCTGCAATCTTCAGGATTGGAGTGCTGGTTAGCAGTTGCTTCAATCGCTGGAAGCTGCTCTCACACTCTTCAATCCACTGAAACTTCTTCTCCTTCCTTTGCAAGGAAGTGATAGGATGAGATATCTTTGAGAATCTGGCTATAAACCTTTTGTAGTATCCTGCCAGACCCATAAAAGATCTAACTTCTGCCACATTCCTTGGCGCTGACCATTCTCGGATGGCCTCAACCTTTTCAGGATCCACAACGATCCCCTCTTTTGAAATAATATGTCCCAAGTAATGGATCTGCCTTTGATAAAATGAGCACTTGCTCAGTTTTGCGTACAACTGGTGTTCTCTCAACACCTGCAGCACCTTTCTCAAGTGTTTCTCATGTTCTTCCTCTGTCTTGGAATACACCAAGATATTGTCCAGGAAGACTATGACAAACTTGTCCAAATAATCTCTGAACACCCCATTCATTAAGCACATGAAAACAACAGGTGCATTTGTCAGTCCAAATGGCACCATTGTGAATTCATAATGACTGCACCTTGTTCTAAAGGTGGTCTTGTTGATGTCCTCATCATTTACTCTCACTTGGTGATATCCAGATCTAAGGTCTATTTTCGAGAATATTTTTGCATCCTTCAATTGATCAAAAAGATCATCGATCCTTGGCAGAGGATACTTGTTCTCTATAGTGACCTTATTCAACTGCCAAAAATCAATGCACAGTCTCAGCGTCCCATCTTTCTTCTTCATGAATAGGACTGGGGCTCCCCATGGTGACACACTGGGGAAAATGTATCCCTTCTTTAGTAGCTCTTCGAGATACAATTGCAATTCTTTCAGCTCTAGCGTACTCATTCTATAAGGAGCCTTTGAAACTGGAGCTTCTCCCGGCATCAAATTTATAGAAAAATCGATGTCCCTCTTCGGAGGTAGTCCAAGTACCTCCTGAAATATGTCCTTAAATTCTTTGAGTACCTTGTGGTCTTCCAGATTTGAGACTACATCTCAGGATGCTTCTTCCACCCGAGCTGCAAATAATTGACAGCCTTTCCGGTAACATTTCTTCAGCTGCATGGCTGAGATTTCTCTAACAGCCACGACTCTGGGAATTCCTTGGACTGTTACCTGATTTCCCTCTTCATTCATGCATGTAAACATCTTGTTACGGTAGTCCAGAAGGGCATGGTGTTGGTCCAACCAGTCCATCCCAATTAAGCAATCGTATGAGCCTAAAGGCAGAATGTTAAATTCAACCTTCGTGCACATTCCTTTCATGTCTACTGAACATGACTTAACCAATTTAGTGACCTTCCTTTTGGTTCCTGTGGCCAACTTCACTAGCCAAGGATTTTCATGTTTGCTTCTTGTTCGATGCAAACTGTCCACCATTCTAGGATCTACATAACTATGGCTAGCCCCTGAATCAATTAAAATAACAAGTGGTCGTGTGTTGATCATACCTTCCACTTCAATCATGTGCAATTGAAATTCTTCTTGCTTCTTCTCTAGGGCTGCGTAGATCCTCGACATTCTACTACCCATATCCTCCACTGTTTCAGCTTGTTGAACAGTATGGATAGTTCTTGATTTATCTTTTCTGTGGGGGTAGTCTCTGTACCTATGATTCCCTTTACAGCCCCAACACTCCATAGGTGGCAGTCTTGGCATCTGCTCACTCCCTTCAACTTTCATGGGCTCTCTAAAAGATGACTGTCCCCAAGGATTGTTTCTGAAAAAGGGAGGTTTGTTTCCCTTCTGCCTCTGTTCTTTCTTAAACCTCTTCTGGTCATCCCAAGCCTTCCGAAAGGTAGGCTTTTCTCTTTTCTCTTCGTATAGACATTTTTCCCTTCTTATGGCTTCTTCCATGGTATTAGGATCGTCATACTAAATATTGTCACCAATGGAAGGTGGCAGTCCACTCAGATACCTCTGAATTTTGACAGCCTCGTCTTTGATGAACGGAACATACTTCAGTAGTTCCAGAAAACTTCGTTCATACTCATGAATGGTCATGCTGCCCAACTTGAGTTAGAAGAACTCCTTCATCTTTATGTCATAGTATCTTTTTGTCAGGTATTTCTTCTTGAAATACCTCTTAAATTCCTTCCAAGTAACCTCTTTCTCTCTGATGTGCTACACCTGCACAAAATGATCCCACCACATGGATGCTTTTCCTTTCGGTTGATACATTGCAATTCTTCCTTCTGCATGGGTGGAATAATTCTGCAGTTGGAAGTATTTCCTCATGCCAAGCAACCATGTCTCAGCATCTTCCTCCTTCTTATGTTCTCCATCGAATGTTGGAGGCTTAATCTTGTTCATATCCCCTTTCAATTCATCCTTTCCAGATTTTCGGTGTTTTCTGGTAGGAGACGGGCTTGAACTACTATGTGTCTCCTTGCTAGAATGCTTTGGGGAGAGACAGTAATGTCTGTTACCACTCCTCGATCTTCTTCTCCTCTCAGGGGTTCTGACACTTCTTGATCTGCTTGTGTCACTTCCTTTTTCCAATTTCTTTTCTATTCTTTCCAGGCTCTTCAACATTTTTAAGTTGAATTCACCCTACCAATCCCTGATTTTCATGAGCTTTCGGCTATCAGCTAGGCGAGCTTGGGCATCTTTCTGTAATATTTTTATGAGTTGCATCATATGTTCTTCCTTATCCATCTCTTTTCCATGCCCATTAGAGTTTGTTCCTTCGACTCCCGGGTTGACATCCCTTCCTACCCTTTCGTCCTCTGTTTTGGAAGCAATCTGCACCTTTTCCCACTCCATACTCGACGTTGGTTAACTGGAATCCTGACTCTCGTTGAACTCTGCACACACACTGTGCAATTCAATTCAAAGTTTGTCAGGCCATTAAAACCTCACGAACAATCCACAACATTTATAAACCAATATGAACAAGAACAAAAGATGTTTCGATCCAAATAAGTTTTCTGAGCTCTTGTTGGGCTCTGTAAATTCTGGGACTTTGGAACTTTAGAATCTCGGTCCATGAAGATCCAACAGTTAAATATTCGTAACCAAAGTCACCCTTTCGCAACTCGCGATCTCGCGAGTTCGTGAGTCGAAGACCCTCGACTCATTTCCTCTAAATGTCGATACCCGAGATGCGACATAGGTATGGCTCCCTCTTTGCTAGTGTCTGCTACGCATGATCGTAGTCTAGGGCTAAGTGCTAGCACTCTTCGCTACTTTCACCTTCGTGAGTTGTGGCGTCCAACCCTGGCACCTCCCTTTCACAAAACCCCGAGAAGCGATGTTAACTTTTCTCCTCGCGTTCTCGCTACTCGTGACTTTGCGAGTTTCAATGTTGAGCTCCCATGCTCTTATCTCGTGAGTCCCCAAAATCACGAATTACTTTATTCTATGGGCCGACATCACAGCTGTCGCCCTTCACCACCGTGGCACGTGGTATGTTCAGGAGGGTCCACATCGCTTTTAACTACGTCATCGGGTCCCACCACTCTCACCTGTCTTCTCGACTCACTGACACATGGTATGCATTCATGCGTCCATGTTCAATCCAAGCATGGAATCCAATGGTCAGATCCCCTCCTCAGATCAATGGCGTAGATATTTTCAGCATTTTGGGGTTTTGGGCATCGGGAGTTCATGCACTCCACCTCTCAAACCTCCATCTGCTGAAATCCTGAAATCACTGTTTACTAAACTACGTGATCCAACGGTCAAGTTCTTCTCCCCGTGATCTATGGTGTAGATATTTTCGGCATTTCAGAGTTTTTGGGAGTTCGCGTATTGCGATTCCCACACTCCTGTGCAATTCAAACGGGATTTAAACCTTGCGCATACTCTCCAGATCCAATGGTCATGAGGGTTCACCTTCCCTCCCAAGCAGATCCTAAGGTTCTAACACTATTGGTGTGGAGACCTATTTCCCCATGGCCATAGACCACACCGACTGTGGTTTCACACGCCGCTAAACCTCCTGAGCTAAAAAAAACTCGTCAAGTAACTCCTTGACACTTCGGGGCAAACCAAGGTTCGAAATTGGCCTTCCAGACCCAATTTCCCTCGCACTCTCGGTCCAAAGACCGCTCCACTGGCCCATCTAGGCTCAGTGTCAAAACCTTGGCTCTGATACCAAACTGTAGCACCCCTTTTTGGTCACTACTACTGTGTATGTGTTACTAAGCGGAATAACACCATTCTCACTCATAATTAATCACATGCATTTAAACAAATAAACACATTCTACATAGAGTATTCATACGAATTACTGCCATAATCAATAATCAATACTATTTAATATTAATTCATATACACAGTGGAATTCATGATAACATAAGAAACACAGTCATGCAAAACATGATTAAAGCATAAACAGGTACTTATCTTTGAAACAGTGGCAGTTCCACCAACCAAATGCAGGCCTTCCATGAACCTCCCAGCCTTAGACCGCACTGCTCATCAAGCTCAGTAGTGGGTCACCCCCAAGATGGGACTAAGCTCCACCCTGAGACAAGGAATCCTAGGCTAGGCTGAGGTTACAGGGAAAATAGCACACAACCATAGGAAGGAATTCTCTCCCAGGTACCACCCACACTCACTACCCACAGACCCTCATTCCTCACATGCCTGTTCCACCCCAGGAGTATACACCTTCTCTGTCACTTGGACAGTCCTTTGGCTGCTAACCTCCCTTGCCTTGGGTTATAGAAATAGGCTGGACCGGAAGTCTCCAGGCTCTGTGGCAGCTACAGGGTTCCTTCTAGGAGTTCTCTCCTTCCTTTGTGCACTCTCTCACCTGGAGGGAGTCGCTCACAGGTCCAACAACCTGTTCTTCCAACTTCAACCACCTCTCTCACCTGGAGAGAGTGTTGTACAAACTGGCCAACAAGCCACACAGGATCAAACACTACACGTCCACCACAATCAACAGGAATCCAGATACGAACACCCTAGGGCAGATCTAGACATGTGCAATAGCATAACCAAGCTTAGCAGGGACGAGACACTTCCGCTTTCTCAATTTAGCAACAAGGGATAGACTCACACTCTGTATTCTCAGGGATGCGTGACGAGTTGTCCATGCAGGGGTCAATTCAGACTCCACGGTTTAGAACAAAGAAAGGGTGTACTGGCTTTCCAGAACAAACACAGACTTTTTCCCGAAATCAACACAGGCTTCTCATTCAGGGAATGTACAAACGGGTTTTCTTAGAGCTAGACACAGACTTTTTGGATCACAGGGATGCACGAAGGTTCTCTGCAGAACTCGGGTCAGTCGTACTTCTCAGAGCCCATACACGCTCAGGTAGTTCGATCGAATGGAAGAATGAACCCCCTTCATGGTCCACCCTGGCCATTTTATTCGCATGCACCAGGGTTGGCACTTGTCACCCATGGAACTGCATGCGTTCCACCAGCACACGTTCCTCCCACCATTTGGAAAATCACATGTCCTTACAAAAGGACTTAGGATAAAACATATAATGCACATGTCTTTTTGGGATAATATTAAAATATTATTCCTAGGCTTAATCCCCCTAGGCTTAGCTCCCAGGCTCAACACTTAGCCCCTTTCCCACCTTCCAACCCCTAATTCCTTTCCCACTTTGTGGATGCTCAGTCCCCCTTCACTCATTCATCGTGGTCGGTCTGTACCTAGTGGTGTTTACAAATTTTTATTAATTGTTCCGCATGATTACATATACAACAGCAGGCTCCTGGCCTTCAACACTTAGGCTCTCTGGCCTAACAAACACATAAGCCACTAGCTTATAAAAACTTGTCTCACCAGCCTATAAAACATAATTACAATTCCTTTTAGAACATGGTTTACAATGGGGCTCGACCTAGGGGACACTACATAGGTCATCATGAAAGTAATGATGAAAAGGTTGCCAGGTATATGAATGGCCCGAGATACGAAATTCAGGATGAGATGAGCATGATGACCATCCGAATGGTGGAAGATGCTTATCAAATGGCTCTAAAGGTGGAAGAGAAGCTGAGCCGAAAACAAGGTCAAAGAGGTCGAGGCAGAAGTCAAGCCAGGGGCAAATCAGTCATCCAAGATAGAAATCAGAAGCCTAAGGAAGAATGGAAGAAACCTCAGATTGAGAGAGGTGGAAGCTCACAGAAAGGGAAATATGCTGGAAAGAGAAGGAAGTATGTTGATCAGAGAGGAGAATATGCTGATAACAACATTTTTCCTCGTACTAGAGGAAGAGGTGGAGTGATAAAATGCTTCACGTGCGGAAAGGTCGGACACAAGTCTTATGAATGTCTAGACAAGAAGAAAGAGGAAGGAGAGACTCACATTGCCGAAGCACAAAGGTGAAATGTTGAGGTAGAGGATGTTGAAGGCGGAAGATCATTGATGATGCAAAAATTTCTCTTGACACCAGAGAAGGAGGTGGAGAGTTCAGTCCAAAGAAATATACTTTTTCGGACTGCATGCAAAACCAAAGACTAGAAATGTAAAGTTATTGTAGATAGTGGTAGCATGGATAATCTCATTTCAACA
>ML790392.1:198331-217126 GCA_009831015.1 Picea engelmannii | reverse complement strand
AGGAACCACAATTCATTGTGGTCAGGAAGCCAAAAATTGTTTTAACCAGCACAAGGGTAGATTATTTACTAGAAGAGGTTCAGGAACTGCTGGAAGAGTTTGTTGACATAGTAGTGGACGAACTACCTCATTTGTTGCCACCGATTAGAAGTATAAGTCATCAAATTGATCTCATACCTGGAGCTAGTTTTCCAAACAAAGCAGCGTACAGATTGACGCCGCGGGAGAATTAAGAGGTCAAAAGACAAGTCCAGGATTTGTTGGACAAAGGTTTGGTCAGAGAAAGCTTGAGTCCGTGTGCTGTTCCGACAGTACTCAGTCCGAAGAAAGACGGAGGCTGGAGGATGTGTACTGACTCAAGGGTAATCAAAAAAATAACCATCAGGTACAGATTTCCATTGCCAAGGATGGATGATCTGATGGATTGCTTGAGTGGGGCCAATTTTTTTTCAAAGATTGATTTGAACAGTGGATATCACCAGATTCGTATGAGAGAAGGTGACGAATGGAAGACAACATTCAAAACCAATGAAGGGTTATATGAATGGCTTGTCATACCATTTGGTTTAACAAACGCACTGAGTACTTTCATGAGATTGATGAACGAAGTCCTGAAGGATTTCATCGGAAAATTTTTCATTGTGTACCTTGATGACATACTGATTTTCAACAAAACAAAGGCAGATCATCTGAAACATTTGGCTACAGTGATGAAGAGGTTACAACAAGAGAAGTTGCTGATAAACATGAAGAAATCCTCATTCATGAAGACAGAGCTCATTTATTTGGGTTTTGTTATTTCTGCAGATAAGTTGAGGATGGATCCAGATAAGGTGGAGGTAATCAAGAATTCGCCGTCACCAAAGAATATCTTTGAAGTTCGAAGTTTTCACGGATTGGCTAGTTTCTACCGAAAATTCATTAGGAATTTTAGTGGAATTAGTGCACCGATGATGGACACAGTGAAGAAGAGATACAAGTCTTTTCACTGGATGGAAGAGGCTGAGAAAAGATTCAATTTGCTAAAAAGGAAAATTACGGAACAACCAATTCTGGTGTTGCCTGATTTCCAAAAGACATTTCAAGTAAAATGTGATGCAAGTGGATTTGCAATAGGGGTAGTCTTTAGTCAAGAAGATAGGGCGATAGCATATTTAAGCGATAAGCTTAATGAAACCAGGATAAAATACTCCACGTATGATAAGAAATTCTATGCTATTATTCAGGCATTGAAAAAATGGAGACATTACTTAATTCCTAAGGAGTTTGTCTTGTATAGCGATAATCATGCATTGCAATTTGTGACTCAACAGGAGAAGTTGAATCAAAGACATTTTAAATGGGTTGAATATATGCAAAATTTCACTTTTGTGATTAAACATATTTCTGGAACTGCTAACAAAGTTGTTGATGCTTTGAGCAGGAAGTGTTTTCTATTGCAAGAGTTCAGAGTCAAAACATTGGGTTTTGATGATCTTAGGGACATGTACAGAGATGATCCAGATTTTAAAGAGGCGTATGAAGTAGCTAAGAAGCCAATTATCAGGGATAGAAGCCAATGGGAAGAATACATGATCTAGGAAGGATTACTATTTAAAGGTAATTTGCTTTGTATTCCAAAATGCTCCATGAGGGAGAATTTGTTGAAAGAGAAACATAGTGGAGGATTGGTTGGACATTTCGGTCATGAAAAGACGTTCGCAAAGTTGAATGAGTCATATTTTTGGCCAGGAATGCAAGCAGACGTCAAAATATTCGTGGACAGATGTAAAATTTATCAACATTCAAAAGGAAAGAGGCAGAATGCAGGTTTTTATCAACCATTACCCATACCTAAGAGGTCGTGGGATGCAGTCAGCATGGACTTCATATTGGGGTTGCCAAGAACACAAAGAGGGTTTGACTCAATATTTGAGGTAGTGGATACATTTTCCAAAATGGCACATTTCATTCCATGTCAGAAAACCAGTGACACAACTCACATTACGAACCTGTTTTTCAAAGAAGTCATTCGACTTCACGACTTACCAAGGAGCATAGTTTTGGATCGAGACACTAAGTTAGTAGGACACTTCTGGAGAACCTTATGGAAGAAGCTGGGAACAAACTTGTCATTTAGTTCATCTTATCATCCTCTGACGGATGGACAGACAAAAGTCGTGAACAGGAGTTTGGGAGACTTGCTGAGGAGTTTGGTGACAGAACACCACAGTCAGTGGGACAACATATTACCACAGGTGGAGTTTTCTTATAACAACTCGCTTAATAGGAGCACATGATAGAGTCCATTTCAAATTGTTTATGGCATGCATCCGAGAGGAATTTCTGAGCTGAGGGATTCAGAACAGATTGCGACTAGTAGTGCTAGTGCAGAAGATTTCGCAGAGGCGATGAAGGAACTTCACAGCCAGGTGAAGGAACAATTACAGAATTCGAGCAAAGAATATAAGAGGAGAGAAAATCAACACAGGAGACAACTTCAGTTCGAAGTTGGTGATTTGATCCTTGAACATTTGAGAAAGGAAAGGTTCCCGAGTGGAACATATAATAAACTGAAGATGAAGAAAATCGGACCATGTAAAGTCTTGAATAAATTTGGGGTGAATGCATATGAGATTGAATTTCCCGATGGGATCGGAATTTCTCTGATATTCAATGTTTCAGATTTGTACCCTTACAAAGCTGAGGAAGCAGAAGTAGGTAGTGAACAGCCAGAGGTTCAGTGGACTAAACAGATGCCAGTTGCAGAGAAGCCGCAGATGGAGCGCATACTGGACAAGAGAATTGGTAAGAGGACCAGGCGAAAGCAATACTTTGAATACTTGGTCAAGTGGAAGGGCCATCTAGTTGAAGATGCCAGCTGGGAGAACAAAGAAGAAATCCAGAAGCATGGACAGACCATGCGTGAGATCATGGACAGGATCCCATGAAAATTTTCAAGCGAGGGAGTATGATGCAGGAGCATCGCAAGAGCGTGCAAGCATAGCCAGCAGCGAGCCAACGTGGAGATAAGAGATAGATGGAAAAGCACCGAGCACATTTTTTGAAAATGTTTTGAAATATTAATGAAGTCATTAAGTGGAGTCATGTTTGTATTATTGTAAAAAGGACCTTGAGCGATCCGCTCTCGTCCATAGTAGATAGGAGACTTTATGTGTAATGAATGTAGGTAGATAGAATTTAATGCTTAGATTAGACAGTTTTAGAGTGCAAGAGGGAAACGAGATATAGACACCCTCATTGTATAGTTGTAACATAATTTTCAAGATAGAGCATAGAGCATAGAGAAGAGAGCAGAGAGCTGTAGTTGAAAACACCCATGTACAGATATTTGAATTAATAGAAAGAGCTTCGATTCAAATTCATGGTGTTGTATTTGTTCTCTGTGTATGCATGTTGAATATTATGCTCACAGATGTTTACTTTCTGTTATACATTTTCTTTATATGCTGTGTATATGATTTCATGCTTTGTGTCTGAAGTCTGAGAGAGAGTAAGGAATGAGTTTCAATTGTTTCTCTATCTAAGCAAGAGTTCCTGCAAGGAGTGCAGTGAAGTTTTCCGCAAGGAGTGCATTGACAAGAGTTTAGAGTTTTATCTCTGAAATCTTAGGAGGTTTAACATTGTTCTCATTCTCACAGAAGTGCAAGTTGAGCACAGGAGCCATGCAAGGTGTGTGCAGGCCGAGTAAAATCTCAGAGTTTGCGAACTTGAGAAATTATTGAAGGACTACTGCTGCAGGGAGTGCACAGAGTCGAAGGACTTCAATTCTTTGAAGTAATTGAAGAATTCACCGCAAGGAGTGCGTGTGGGAGTCTTCTTTAAGACTCAGAGTTGAAGAAAGATCAGGAGGGATAGGGTCTTCGTATTTGTCGAAGAAAATCATAGAAGGTTGGTGCCTTGAGGCGTTGAAAGGAGGCGTGGCAAGTTTGCGTTGCAGGCTGTTAAGTTCCGTAGAGAAATACTTGGTTAAATTCGCAGGAATTGTCCAGGAAGAAACGGACGGTCATAATCCTTTAGGAAGGATTCACGAAGTCACAAGAGCCGTCAAATCTTACAGAGAAGAAGGAACATTACGGCGATCTTTCCTCAAGCGTAAGCTCAGAAGAAATTAGGGCCGTAGGATCCAAGTGAGTCAGGGTCGTTGGATCACGGACGAAATCTCATTTCAGGGTTTTGTCAGTTGAAGGGTTGAAGGTTTTGCATCAAGGTTCGTGAAGACACAAAGTGGCAAAGTGTGAATTGAAGTGTGAGGAACACGTGGCAGAATCACAAGGTGGGCCCGTGGAATAGACATACGGACACATGTTGTTCATTGAAGGGAGTCAACACCCGTTGACCTCTCACATCTCAGGGACTCGTGAGATAAGAGCGCGAGAGCTCGACATCGAAACACGTGAAATCACGAGCAGTGAGAACGTGAGGAGAAAAGTCAACATCGCCTCTCAAGGGTTCATAAAATGGAGGTATCAAGGTTGGACACTCAAACTCACGAAGGTGCAAGAGGCGAGAGGAGCTAGCGCTTAGCCTAGCTGGCAGTCGTGCGAGGAAGGCACTAACAGAGGAAGAGCTATATCCTTTTCGTGATCTCAGGGATTGCACAATTGGAGAGGAAGAGTGGGGAGTCATGACTCATGAACTCGCGAGATTGCGAGTTGCGAGAAGGACCTATGGATCAATTTGAAAGGAGATCCCTGCAGGGAATCCGAAAGAGCCGATCCAGCTCAAAGGGGTTAAAAGAACGATCCTAAGAGCGGACATAGCCAGAAGGGCCGAGAGGGTCTACGACTACACCACATGTCTTTGGTTCAACATTGGTTGACTACTTATAAATGGTAATTCATGATTGTCAATGTTCATGACAAACTCATTGGGCATGAGATAATTCCTCCACTTCTTAAGTGCTTGGACAATTGCATAAACAATTTTTTCATAAGAGTATTTTTGTTTTGTTTCATTTAATTTTTCACTAAAATATGCAACTGGTCTTTGCTCCTGACTCAATACAACTCCTATTATAGTCCCACTTGCATCATTATCAACTTGAAAGGACTTATCAAAGCTTGGAAAAACTAATATAGGCTTTTCAATAATCTTTTTCTTCAACATTTTAAAACTTCTATCAGCTACCTTAGTCCACTTGAATGGTTTCTTACTCTATTCAATAGTTTATATAATAGGGGCACATATCTGGCTGAATCCTCTAATGAACTTTCTGTGAAATCTTGCAAGTCCATGGAAGATTCTTAATTCAAATGTGTTTCTTGGGGTTGGCCAATTCACAATTACTTGAACCTTTTCTGGGTCCATCTTCAAACCTTCTTCAGATACAACAAACCCCAAATATATCAACTCTCTTTTCATGAAGCTGCACTTCTTCAAATTTATCAACAATCTTTCCTTCTGCATGGTTCTTAAAACCATTTTAATATGTCCTAATTGTTCCTCCTCTGTCTGGCTATAGAGCAAAATGTCATATAGATAGACAATCACAAATTTCCCAATGTACTCCTTTAACACCTCATTCATCAACCTCATAAATGTACTAGGAGCATTTGTGAGCCCAAAAGGCATCACCACCCATTCATATAGTCCACTATTAGTCTTAAAAGTAGTTTTCCATTCATCCCCTTCTCTTATCCTAATCTAATGGTATCCACTTTTTAAATCAATTTTAGAAAAGTACTTTGCTCCACTTAAGAAATCGATCAAATCATCTATTTGGGGTAATGGAAATATGTACATGATAGTAATTTTTTTAATTTCCCTAGTATCAGTGCACATGTGCCATCCACCATCCTTCTTTGGGCTAAGCATTGTTGGTACAAAACATGGTCTCAGACTTTCTTTCACCAAACCTTTGTCTAACAGTTCTTGTACCTCCTTTTTTATTTCTTCATTCTCTTAAGGGTTAAATCTGTATGTTTCTTTGTTAGGTAGACTTTCTCCAAGTATCAAATCAATACGGTCACTTATACTTCTCACATGAGGTAAAGAATTAGGTAATTAATTTACTATTATATCAAGAATTTCATCAATCATACCTTTAACTTCTGTGGGAAAATCATCCAAATTTGTAGTGATGAGTATTACCTTGGGATTACCAACAAGAGAAAAGTGTACCTCCTCTTTCTTCTTGACTTCTTGTAGAAGCTCCTTCCCACTCATCAAAAAAACACTAGCTCTAGATTCCACTTTGATTGTTCATCCTTCAAGGGAAACAACACATGTTTATGTCCATGTTTCTCTAGAGAATAAGTGTTTCTCCTTCCATCATGAATAAGATTCCTATCATACTTCCATGGCCTTCCTAAGAGAATATGGAAAACATATATGGGCATCATGTCACATAAAACCTCATCTTTGTAAGTACCAATTTGGAATTCCACCTTGCACTACTCATTCACCAAGAGTTGACATCTTTTATGAAACCGACACTCTGTAGGGAGTGGGATGTGCCATCCTTTTCAATCCCATATTCTCTACCATCTCGGTGGAAACCAAATTATCTGTACTTCCACTGTCAATAACTATTTTACAACACTTTCCCTTGGATTTTCAAACATTCATAAACAAACTTTTCCTCGATGTTGGCTCACTTGTCTCATTCTCTGACTTTACCAAGATCCTCTTCAACATTAAAGATTCTCCTAACTCGGGATTTTCTTCCTTTTCCACTACATTAATTGTTTCTTCTTTGGCCATTGCAACATTTGAATTCCTCTGATCTGCTGATTTATTTTCAGGACAGTGCCAAGACATGTGTCTTGTCTTGCCAAAAAGTGTAACATCTAATTTCTCTACCTCCTCTTCCTCTACCTATGGAACCAAATATGTTGCCTCTGAATTCCCCTTTTGATGGTTGAATTCTTGAGTTTGAATTGTCCCCTTCATCTTTAGAATTTTGGGATCTCCCCCTATGACTGACTTGTCCTTTTTCCCTTGTAGGACCTCTTCCTCTATTTTTCTGATTTTGTTTTCTGCTTATATTCTCCTCTGCTTTCAAAGATTCCTGATAAGCATCCTATATAGTTCTCAAGTTCAGGAGGTTGATTTCATCTTGGATTTAATACCTTAAGCCATTAATATACCTTGCAAATTTCTCAACATCATCCTCTACATGCTCTTCCATGATGTTCAACCTATAGAATTATTTTGTATATTTCTTTACTATCGTAGTCTTTTGTCTCAAGTTCTGTAGTTTTATAAACAAATTCAACTGATAAGATTTAGGCATAAATTTGGCCTTGAACTTAGCCACCATCCCACCCCAATTTCTGATTTCTGTCTTTCCTTTCTTCTTTCTGTCAGCTTGTAGTTCATCCCAACATAAGGCTTCATGTCCCTTCAGTATAGTCACAACATGTTTAAATTTATTCTCTTAATTTATGTCTTCATAATCAAAATGTTTTTCCATTGAATTTATCCAATCAAGCAATTCGTCCACATTCAAGTTTCCCTCATACATTGGGACCTCCATTTTCAATCTAGTTCCCACCTTTGTAACTAGCTTTAACAACTTTTCTTTAGTTTTTTCACCTCCTGGAGCTTCTCCTCCTTATTCTTCTTACTTGGTGTCTTCCTCGTCACTAACATTGCCTATGTCAGTTTCTCCTTGCTGAGCTGCTTCCATGGCTTCCATCCTATCATGGACTCTCCACAACTCATTCTGTAGTTATGCAACTGCTCCCAATGGTGGTCTACCTCTTCTAGGTGGCATGATTACTGAAGACAATCCTTCTATAGCTTTGATGCCACAAATGATGGCCTTATGGCTATCATAACCCATAGAATAGAGTCACAACACGTATCTCTATTGGTGAATTTCCCTTTCATTTCCTAGGATCGAATCTTTGTGTTCAGTCTCTCGTACAATGACATTCTTTTTCAAAATTCTGTAGATCAAATTGAGCACTAAAAACCTTTCTCCTCCATGAAACCATCCAATGGAACTACAAGTTACGTCTTCACAAAATTTCGTTGGCTTAAACCATAATCAGTTTCTCTAACCCGAATTCCATAGTTGTCGTCGATCTACCTTTTGGTCGGACGGTCAGATTAAAACCTCGAGTTATTCATTCAGGGTGTAATTTAGGGTCGTCGGAATAATATTCTGAAGAGTCTCTTTCAGGCTTTGAACAATCTCTTTTGGGTTTCGAACAACTTCCAATTGTGGTTTTTCATCGTCACTGAAAGGATGATCCAGATCTGTCGCATGTAGACCAATGATATGAGGGAATATTCCTTGATACCCATTTTTTTCAAGTGTTCGAACCCAGCTCTGAATGAACTGTTCCAACGGATGGTCTAGATCGCTTCTTATTGATCTTTGATGGATGGCTATGGTTGATCTCAGATCACTCCGATTGTACATGTCAAAACCTTTTCTGGAATTTTCCTTTACATGGAAATCGAAGGGGAATATTCTTCGATTCATTTCTTCGATGTTCTCATCTTGGAGGATTGGAGTGGACTCTGAGGAAACTACCTCGATGAACGACGTAGATATTCCTGGATTTGTTGGACGGTCATATCTCTCTGTCGGAGTGGATGTTTCAGTATAGATATAGAACAGGATTCCAGAAGACTCCGATGATAGAACTCTGATGGACACACACTACTTCCTTTTGGGGTTCTGACCAATGAATGATAGGAATCATCAATTTGATATGAGTAATTCTCATATTTAATCATGACCGTCAATTTTTAAAACTCTATAGATTACAGATTTTTTTGTTGTGCTAGAATCTGATTTCATGTCTGATCTCTACAACCACGCTTACATGCACTCTCAATCAAAATTTACACACAGATAATTTGACAAGCACACATACAAAAGGTATAATCTCACAATTAGATTCTTTATTCGATGATCGAAGGAATAAAATATGGCATTGCTGCTCTATTCCTTCGTGGTCTCACAGACCTTCGCAACACATATCAAATCCCCACTCTGCACACTCGCTAAATTCCTAATTACATGAAGCACTAATTTAACAATAAAGAATCCTCGGGTAGCTTGCAGCTAACACGATCCCGAGTGATCCTTACAAACCCTAAAATCTAGGAATATGTTCCTATTTAAAAATAATAAGATCTCAAAATCCAAACTGCTAACAGAAGACATCTGCTAAGATGTCTTCCAGAAACACCTAACTATTACAATCAATTTAAATTAGGGAACCAACTCCCTTGGTAAAAGTTTTGTGACTCTTACTGTCAATCCCAAATTTCACTGGTAGAGGCTCCTGCATCATTACCAATGACAATTGTCTTTTGAAAATTAAAGTACAAGAACATTTTTCCAGTGTTTCCACTTCATTTCCATTAGTGTTGATGATTTGCACTTGCTATAAAAATTTGTTAATTGCACCAATCTAGTATTGTTGTAATGTTATTTAAACCTTGATGGGACTCATATATTGAGTGGAGGACTAATGAGAATATCTCCATATGGCATGAACTATCCTAACAATGACAATTTGGGAATTGTGGTGAAGGAGAAAGATGGAAAATAATGATGGGAATTATTGTAGGTGAGTTAGTGAGATGTGATCTAGAGAAGTATAACCAAACTCTTATATTAGCATATATCTAACTTATTTTCGACTCTTTTTTAACATTGCATACAAACAAGAAGCATTTGATAATCATTCATCGTGTAATATTATATTTAATCACACAAATTTTAATATCAGAGAAAACAATACCAAAAAATAAATTATATTAATGTCCATAAATGACCAAATATCACAAAAGAGGTAGCTACTAATGCATATCATGACACAGTTCATAAATAAAATGAGTAAGGTGCAATAACTGACTTTTCTATAGAATTTGACATGGATTCCCTATTAGAATAACTTTCAATATCTCTTAGAGAGCAAGGAATTATGTTTAGAGAGGCACCAAGGAGTAGAAGATCATCAAATAAAAAAAATAGAGATCATGAAGATCAACTCTTACAAGATGAGAATGAAACAAAAAACTTGTGGGATCTTACTACTCCTAGGAGAAGTTTGCTAAAATTGATTGACGGTGATTCCCCTTCAACATTTGGATTTAATGCTACATATATTTAAATCAACATGGATAACACTAGATATGGTGGATGTCCATCTAGTCTAGTTTTCAGGGTTGATATTCAGAAGTGGGAGAGAAAACATTAATCTATCTTGAGCTTGAGAGAAGTGGAGATCAAGGTTTACACATACAAGGAATTTGTTGTGAAAGAGGATCAAAACTAATAGAGGGATTTGCAGTAGTGTACTGCAAAAACCATAACAAATGCAACCCTTGATGCTTGCAACATTTTCTATAGGACGAACAAATTATGTTTTTTATTACAAACATGGAAAATAAGTACATATTATAGTTTAATGAAAATATTTCCTATAATTATATTCATTTTATACCATATCAAAAGAGTCTCCAAGAGTTCAAAATGTTTTATAATCTAGTGAAAGATTCACCAAGACTCCACAACGTTTAATAATTTAGTGAAATATTTGTCAAGACTTTACAAGATTTTATAATTTAGTGAAAGATTCTTAAGACTTTACAATATTTATAATTCCAAAATCTTATATATCTATATCTATATCTATATCTATATATATATATATATTAATGATAAAATAGCTTTCAAATTTTCCTATGTATAATAAGGATTCACCCGTTTAATATACATCTAAATCTATTGGGGCTTCTTAAAATTGTCACTGTAGTTGGCAAGGTCATAATCATGTCATGGGACATTTCCCTTTCTACGGGTCACATATCTACAAAAATGGACTTCATAAACTTGGGAAACAATGAATTCGTAGGAGAAATACATTCACAGATTAAAAACATCACTAGTTTAATACTGCTTGTGTTAGAGGGAAATTTTATTACAAGGGATATCCCTTCTTGTTAGGGACCTAACCTCCCTAACCCCTCAGATAAGTACAATAATATATTTCCATGTAATAAGGAAGAATAAGTCAAATGTAAGAAGACCTAATAGAAGCTTTCACTTCTAGAAGGATCTTCCTCTAGATTGTTCTTTTGGATAGACATATTTAGTATAAATAGGAGTAGAGGGTATGAGAAGTTTTGTCTTGGATATTATTCTAATAGAGATTTGCTCTGCTGGAGGTTTCCCCCTCAAAGAGGGAAGTGAACATTGCTATCATTAATCAAGATGCTCTTTCTGGTGTTATTCTGGTATTATTATGGTATTGTTCTAGTTATATCATTGTCGTTCTGCCATTTCTAGCTAAAATATTTATGTTCTGCATACTATTTTATATCTAGAATACTACAAGTGGTATCAGAGCACTTTCCTTGGCAAAAAATTGTGGGTTAATTTTTTTTCAAGGTAGAGACGTATTTCGACATCTTAAAGATACAAAGATCTGTTGTTACATGCAAAAGCCCACGTTCGGGGAGTCATACATGCAAGAAATACAAGGGGTACTTAAGAACACATCTGTTGGCCACCCTTGTAACCCCTGTTGGCACCCCTTCGAGTGGTAGCGCATCATACAAAACCTGTATACGGATCGACCTAGATCTCCTAAATCCCTCCATAGATAAACTAATCGGCTGCATGACTGCAATAGTGCCACCGAGAACAACACTCGGGAAGATACTGTCTAGTACCTGAGTATTTGGGTAGTACGACTAAGGGCACAATCTATCCTCCTTAGTTGGTGCGCTGAGAGATTGGGCCGAGTACTATTGTTGGACCCTGCATGTATATCAGAGAGCTATAGCACATGGAAAACCCTTGTCTGTAGACACACTGCATACCCTAACCCTTGGGACGAAAAAAAAAATAGAACATACAAGATCTATTTCCGCACAACCGTGCCTCCTGCATTTGGGTTGCGAAATTACTACACATTTCTTCCTGTTAAGAATTTGGGCATTTCAACACTACAATATTATTCAGATCGGAGTATAACTCCAAAGGAGAAAAAAAAATGGATCCTATTAGCACCCTCATTTGATCCCTATCCCATTGGATTCTTCTCTTCGCCCTTATCACAGTCATGCCTATCATTTTTCAGCAATTTTTTTTCCCCATGGACCTGACCCCCTTCCAACACCCTTATTTGGGCCTTACCCCATTGGATTCCCCTCATCTCCCTGATCGCCATGATACACTTCACCCTTAACCCATTTTCTTTGTGGTCCCACCTGTCCCTTTTCGTTTTCCCTCTTCATCATGGCCCACACCTGTAGCCAAGAATTGGAAGCTCACTTCAATTCCTTGTCCTCTAATTTCACAGAGACCCAATAGGAAGTGAGGCAACTCAGTGCCAATTTTTCCACCATCAATACAAACATGCATTCCTCTATAGACACCAAAATGGAAACCTTCAAACAGGACCTTGCTAACCAACTTTCATCCTTCACTAGAATGCTTTGTGCCAAGCTGAATATCCCTCCAAATCTTCCCTCCTCTGACACACCTTTCCACTCCTAAGGTGAAACTTCCTCCAATTACTAGACTTTTCAGCCCCATCACTTTCAGCGTGACCTACACCTTTCACGTGTGGATGTGAACAAATTTGATGGCTCAGATCCCACTGGATGGGTAACTCAAATGGAACATTATTTCTCTTTGTATGGAATTACAAATGAATTGGCCAAACTCTGGTATGGTGCTCTCCATCTAGATCAAGACCGTTGGCAATGGTGGCAATGGACAAAAAATGCCCACCAGGGGTATGTGTCTTGGACACAATTTGTGACAGATATTTATGAATGATTTGACACTGACACCAACCATTTAGGACATTTGACAAAGTTGAAACAATCTAGCATAGTGGAAGACTTTATAGTTGGTTTTAAGTGATTGGATTTTCATATAGAGGGCATGTCTGATGCTTTTTTTCGAGAATGTTTTATCATTGGCCTCAAGGATGATATTCGTGCCCATGTCCTCATGGCTCGGCCTCAGAGTTGGGTGAAATATACTAAAAGAGATAAGGAAGCACAACAGGTTTTCTCTTCTCAAACCCAAAAACCTTCCTTTATTCCTCACCCTAAACCAGTCACTCCCACTCCTCCTTCCACTCCAATAAATATCCATAAATTGACCAGGGCATAAATGGTTGAATGCCAACTCAAAGGCCTTTGTTATAATTGTGATGACAAATATTTTGTTGGGCACAAGTGTAAGTAACAAAATATTTGTATGGTCATCTCTGAGGATGTTTCGGAAGATGATGTCGAGCCCCCCCCCCCATGGCTGAGTCACCTGAACCCACTGACATAACCCCACCCTCCGAACCTCCCAAAGTTGAACCGGTCATTTCCCTGAATGCTCTCACTAGGTTCTCTGCTCCCCAAACCCTCAAGCTAAATGGTTAAATTAAGCATCGGAAGGTCATCATCCTTGTTGATAGTGGAAGCACCCATAATTCTATTTATTGCCACATTTCCCAAGAAACTAATTTCTATATCCGTGTCATCAATAATTTTCAAATCATGATTTCCAATGGTGGGTCCACGAAATGTGGGGGGCATTGTGAAAAYTTGCATCTCCAAATTGGTCAGTACCACATGAAATATCATATGTTTTCTATTGACATGGGTGGTTGTGACATTGTGTTGGGTGCAGAATGGCTAAGGACTCTCGGTCCCATTCTCATGGATTTTAAGGAATTAACCATGCAATTCAACCAGGAGGGCCAACAATATAAGTTCCAAGGCATCATTGTTGGTTCCCCGGAGATCATCAATTCCCATCACATGGAAAATCTCCTAAAAAAAGGTCATTCTAGCATTATTGCACAACTCCATGTCATTCACGCCACTGAGACACCCTATGTTCCGTAGGACCTACAATCCATCCTCTCCAAACATCAAGTTTTTTTTTCCACTCCCCAGAGAATTCCTCCTTCCCGTGGTGTTCATGATCATTCCATTCCCCTTGTACGTGGTAACCTTCCTCCCAATGTTTGTCCCTATCGTCATCCCTTTTCCAAGAAAAATGAAATTGAGAAAATTATTCAAGAATTTCTCACCAAAGGTGTTATCCATCCTAGTATGATCCCCTACTCTTATCCTGTGGTCATGGTCCTTAAGAAAGAAGGCTCTTGGCACATGTGTCCTAAATTCTGTACCCTCAAAAATCTCACCATCAAAGACAAATTTCCAATTCCTGTCATTGATGACCTCTTATATGAATTGAGTGGTGCCCAGTTATTTACTAAACTTGATCTTCGTTCTGGATACCACCAGATACGTATGAATGAGGAAGACATTCCTAAGATTGCATTCCAAACTCATGAGGGCCACTATGAGTTTTAGGTATTTCCCTTTGGCTTGTGTAATTATCCCTCCACTTTCCAAAGCCTCATGAATCATGTCTTCCATCCTTTTCTTCATCATTTTGTCTTAGTTTTATTTGATGATATCCTGATCTATAGTAAAACCTAGACAACCCATCTTGCTCATGTAGATTGAGTTCTACATCTACTCTCTCAGGACCAAATTTTCCTCAAACAATCTAAATGTTCTTTTAGCACCTCAGAAGTTGAGTACTTGGGTCATATTGTTGGTAAGGCAGGTGTCAGGGTGGATCCTAAAAAGATTGAAGCTATGCTGGATTGGCCTCACACAAAGACTATCAAAATCTTGCGTGGATTTTTGGGTTTAACAGGATATTATCGCAAGTTTGTTAAGAATTATGGAAAGATTGCGACACCTCTCACTTATCTCCTTAAAAATAATTCTTTCACTTGGACTCTCGCAGCTGATCAGGCCTTTCAAACCTTGAAGGCAGACATGTGCACCACTATAGTCCTGGCCCTTCCTAATTTCATAAATACCTTTGTCCTGGAATGTGATGCTTTTGGGAGAGGAATTGGAGCAATCCTTATGAAAGATGGTCAACCTTTGGACTTTACCAACAAACAATTGTTTGAGTGACATTTCGGCCAATCAATATATGAAAAGGAAATGTTTTTTATTCTACATGCAGTGGATATTTGATTCCCTTATTTATTGGGGAAACACTTCCAAATTAAGACAGATCATCAAAGCCTCAAGTATTTTCTAGAACAACGCCCTTCCTCCCCTAAGAAAATAAAATGGGTGACTAAGCTCTTTGCATATGATTATGAGATCATTTACAAGAAAGGGAAAGACAATGTGGTTACTGATGCACTTTCAAGAAAATATGAAAATGAAGGTCCCTTTTTTCCCTCTCCTTCATTGTACCAGATTGGCTCCAAGCTGTTCATTAGGAATGGCTACAAGATCCCAAAATTTCTCATTTGATCCAACAATTGCAGACCAGTTCTCCATTTTCCCCATGGTAATCATGGCACAATGATGATATTTTCTACAAAGGACATTTGTATTTAAGTAAACAGCCCCAACTTAAATCCACAGTACTTTCTGAGCTTCATGCTACACCCACAACTGGTCACTCAAGGTTTACCAAAACCTATGACCGGGTCAAATGTTCTTTTTTTTGGGATAGTATGAAACAATATGTTCAAAATTTTGTGGCAGAATGTGATGTTTGTCAATGCAACAAGGGAGAAACAATCAAAGCTCCTAGCACACTAAAACCACTTCTAATTCCACCTGCTATTTGGAGGGATATCTCTATGTATTTTATTGTGGGATTACCTAAATCAGGAAATAAATCAGTCATCATGGTGGTCGTTGATCGTCTTTCCAAGTATGCTCATTTCTGTTCTCTTCAACACCCATTTACTACCTCCACTATGGTTCAACTTTTCATGGATCAAATCTTCAAGATTCATGGCATGCCTCATTCTATTGTTTCTGATCGAGACCCCACTTTCACTAGCAATTTTTGGCAAGAACTGTTCAGGCTATTGGGAACCCAATTGCATCTTAGCATAACTTATCATCCCCAGACTGATGGTCAAACTGAAGTTGTCAACAAGTTTTTGGAAACATATTTGAGGTGTTTTTCATTGGAAAGGAAAAATTAGTGGGCTCAATGGTTACCACTAGCTGAATGGTGGTACAACACTTCTTACCATACAACTACCTGCATGAATCCTTTTGAAGAAGTAGATGGAAAAAAGCCACCTTCAGTTCTCTCATACCTTCCAGGTGTCTTGAAGGTCTAGGTGGATGACCAAACGCTTACAGTTCGAGAGGATATTCTCTATACCCTCAAAGAGAATTTGGTCATGGCCCATAATCGCATGAAGACACAGTTAGATCAAGGTCACTCTGAACGTCAATTTTCTGAAGGAGACCATGTGTTTCTTCGACTGTAACCTTATAAGCAAAATTCCCTCAAGGATGAACATTGTGAGAAACTAGCGCCCAAATTTTATGGTCCTTATACCATTCTCAAGCGTGTGGAACTAGTGGCCTATTAGTTAGCTTTTCCCTATCATTCTAAGCTCCATCTTGTTTTTCATGTTTCCTACTTAAATAAGGTGATTGGAACTAAGTGCCAAACTCAAACTAGCCTTCCCGAGTTGGATGAAGAAGGCTCCATTTGGATGCAACTACAAGCAATTTTAGACCAACGTGAGCGTCATCTGCATCATCGCACCATCAAGGAATTTTTAGTCCAGTGGAAAGATACAATTCTATCATATGCCACTTGGGAACCAACTACCATTCTGCAACAATTTCCTCATCTCAAGCCTTTAGGACAAGGCTATTTTTAAAGGGGAGGACATGTTAGGGACCTAACCTCCCTAATCCCTCACGTAGGTAGAATAATATATTTCCATGTAATAAAAGACAATATTAATAAGGCCTAGCAATAAGGAAGAATAATTCAAATGTAAGAAGACCTAATAGAAGCTTCCTCTTCTAGAAGGATCTTCCTCTATATTTTTCTTTTGGATAGACATATTTAGTATAAATAGGAGTAGAGGGTATGAGAATTTTTGTCTTGGATATTATTTTAATAGATCTCTACTCTACTGGAGGTTGCCCCCTCGAAGAGTCAAGTGAACATTTCTATCATTAATCAAGGTTCTCTTTCTGGTGTTATTCTAGTATTATTCTGGTATTGCTATGGTTATATCATTGTTGTTCTGCCATTTGTAGCTAAAATATTTCTGTTATGCATACTATTTTATATCTAGAATACTACACTTCTTCACTTGCTTCAAAATATGGAGAGGTTATATATGGATTCCAAAAAATTTCAAGGAAACATCCCGACATAAAATCAAGCATCTCAAAAGCTTAGGCATCCTAGCTCTTTTGGTAAATAATCTCTTTGAAAGAATACTTGATTTTGTTGTCAACACCTAGTGGCTAAGATATCTAGATCTTCATAAAAATTAGTTATCATGTAAGATCCATAAAATCTAGGGAATTGTGTGAAGTTACTATTACTAGACCTATTACACAATATCCTTAGTGGGCACATACCTATATAGGTTGCAGACTTGCAAATTTATCTTTCTATTTCAACCTTTTGTTGATCCTAAAATTTTCTAAGTATTTTATAAGTCTCTCTCTTGTATATCTTATTTCCCACACTAAAAAATTTCATTTCTCATGGGTTCATAAGTCTTCTATTCAAGTTCCTCCCCATCCAAAATGCACCTTTCTTCTCCATCATATCCATTTTGCACTAACACTTAGTATTTTCTTATTCTCTTCACAGAACAACGGGTCCACGGGTTGATCACATATTTTCATCCAAGTCCAAAGCTCCGTAGTTACTAAAATGCAATCCATGTTCCACAACCCTCACATTGCATTGTACTTAGATTTTTTCAAGATTTTACCATGAGTTGAATTACTCATTCATCTCATGTCTGAGCCTCCTTCCATTCGCTTCACGGTACTTAGTCATTTATCGAGACTTCACTTCTCTCTCTTGACATTTCTATACTTAGCTAATTCAATGTTTTACCACATAAGTAGAGATTGTATCACAAGTATTTAAAAATATTATTTTCTTCCCTTCGTCCATCTCCTTTGCGACACTTGTCAAATTTTGAGATATTACCGTGTGGTCGCGGGATGAGACTTACTCCATTGATTCTTTGTATACATCCATTCCTCCATCACCCCGCCATGAATCCACGTTCCTTCTTGTCACATTCTCCAAGGAATATTAAATGCATATCGTATGAGAAATAAAAAATGGCTACTTACCAAAGGACCATTATTTATGGCAATTTTCTCAAGACCATTCTCAATAAATTCAAATTAAATCCACCTTAATTATTCTTTCAAAAAAAGAGCTTCAAGGTTTATTATGTAAAAATAATTACTTTAGTATTAACATTCAAAAATATTGTAGATAATTTACCAACTCTAAATCATGATGGCCAGAAGGAAAGAAATATTTTATGTGGATACTCTGAATAAATTCACACGAGAAGATCTAAAATATCACCGGTATAGAGCTTACAAATATTATTCTACATTTCCTCCTCAAGAAAGAAATACTAATGATATTTGGATAGCATGAATTTCTAAGGCAGGGTGTGTTTATGAAGTCTTTGATGCTACAAATGGTTGTATGGTGTACATATAATTACAAGAAAGACCAGAGAATTATTCAGTTACATGGACAATCTCTAATTTCTCTGGCGCCATCAACTTTCAACAGAATGCTCAAGTTACCGTTGCCAACAATGATATTCAAGGTTGATGAAGCCAAGGACTTTATGAAATATAGAAACAGTGATTGGGACCTATTGTAGCAATATATGGAAGACCCGATGACAATACCAGAGTATATATCAACTATACAGCTCAGTCAATTAAGAAAACCATATCAAGAAATGGCATGGCTTCTTGCCAGGGTTATTGGACAAGATTCAACTT
>ML790392.1:159614-172246 GCA_009831015.1 Picea engelmannii | reverse complement strand
ATGAAAGGGTATTTGAAGTCTAAAGGAGCAGTTTTTTGGGATACTGTTGTTGTTGGACTAGTTCCCTCGAAGAATTAGTCAAAATTTGCAGCAAAGAAGAATAATGAAGTAGCATTCAAGACCATCTTAAATGGAATCTCAAGTTTTGATGCAGGACCATCGTAGAAAGCCAAAGCACGCGCCTATTCAAAGGAACAATTGAACGCACGGATGCAAAAAGGACACGTTTTTATGAAAACGTTTTGAATTTTGAAATCTTAAGCATTAATGTAATAGCTGGGAGAAGCGTACTTACATTTATGTCTTGGAAATATGAACAGATCTGGAGAAATTATTCTCATCTGCCAGATGTAATAGGCATTTAAGTCTGTTTAATGAAAGTAGGTAGATTTGATTTAATAGATTAGACAGTTTAGAAGCGTAGGAGGTAAAACAGATATAGACACCCTCACCCTTGTATCATTGTAACAGAAATTTTATGATCATTCAGAATTCATAAGCTGTAGAGATGTAGAGAAGAACCCATGTACAAGAGCACTTGAGTTAATATATGAAACTTTGACTCAAATTTCATGGTGTTATGATTCTTACTGTTTACATTTGTTAAATGGTATGTTTACAATTGTTTTATTTTCTCTGTTATGCATTTGTTTCAATGCTGTGTTAGGTGTATGATTTCATGATGAGTGTATGAATTCTGAGAGAGGATAAGAATGAGTTTCAATTGTTTCTCTTCCTGAGAATTCCTGGAAAGAGTGCAGTGAACATCCGCAAGGTGTGTGTTGATGAGGATCTAAGTTTTATCTTATAAAGCTCAGGAGAGATATCGTTGTTCTCATAATCAGCAAAAGTGCAGGTGGAGCACAGAGCCGTGCAAGTTGTGCGCAGGTTGGTTGAAGCCTTAGAACTTATCAACTAAGGTGAAGGTTGAAGGAATATTGTTGGAAATGGTGCACAGGGTTAGAGTCTCAAATAAATAGAGGTTATTTGAAGGTTTTCCGCAAGGAGTGCGAGCAGGGATCCTTTTGGGAAGCTTGAGTTTACAATCAAAATCTTAGGAGGGGTAACACCTTTGAAGTGTTCAAAGGGAGACGAAGACCGAAATCATCTCATAGAAGTCAAGTTCAAGAGGGAGAACATCGATTCGTTTGGGAAGAAGTCATTGAGAAGTGAATCGGGCGGTCATAATTCTCCATGGAGAACTCCTGAAATCGCAAGGACCATAGGATCCAAAGGAGCTATAAGGTGGTTAGGAGTTGGATGAATCTGCCACCCTGAAATCAAGAGTCAACATGAATTTTTGATCGTGGTCAGTTTGAGCTAACAGATCATTTCAAGGATTCGGGGTTCGTAAGTTTGGATCACAGGCCAAAACCCTTGGTCACTCTAACTCCTAAATCGTGAAAGGAATCATCAAGTGTGAAATTGAATGGCAGGAATACTTCGTGGAGAAGTGCCGAAGACCTGAGAACCATCAGATCTTGCAAAGAAGAAAAGGGGTTAAGGCGAGTACCTTTTCAATCACCCGAAAGCTCAGGAGGAGTAGTGGCCATTGGATGAGAAGAAACAGGAGTCGTTGATTCCCCTTTGGAGTGGAATTTCGACATTTCAGCATTTCAGGGTTCAACATTTCAGCAATTCCTATGACAAGGAGTCGGGGCACTTTGTGTTGAAACCCCCGAAGTCACGAAACGTGATGTGTCTTTGGAGTAGGGATGTGGTCACGAAGGAAGCAAAGTGGAATTTCGGCAATTCAGAATTTTGGGGTTCGGGAAGTAGAGGAGACAAGTGATTTTTTGAATCGTGAGTTTCAAACTCCTGGTACGCGGAATCCCGAAACGTTTTTGAGCATTGGATTGAGGGAGGCTCACAGCCGTCGATCTCGCCAAAGGTGAAATTTTAGAGTTCAGGGAATCATAAGGGAAGAGGAACGATTGTGGTTGTTCGCTCAATTCCCGAAAAGCCAAAATTAGTGGACGTGTGTTCGACGCATTGAAGGAGTCAACCTTTGTTGACAATTTGCATTTCATCATTTGCCAAGAGCTGTGGAAATACATCAGGACTCTCCAACTCCAAAAACCCGAAGTCCTTTGTGGCTTAAACAAAGGGTTTAATTAACCCTTGGCGTGGTTTTAGTGAAGATCCTGCGTGGATCTCGTCCCAAGGGCATGGAGGTCTGCGCCAGTTGTGGTATCAGAGCCTGATTTTGTCTGTACATTTCAGGCAGAGGGAGCTAGAGGAAAAGGAGTAGTCTGATACACACAAGTTGTGGTACCAGAGAACAGAACAAATTCTTTGCTTTCTGTAACAGAGAGAAAAGAGGAAAATTTTACAACCATGCCACCGAGAAGAAGAGATAGGCAATTACCTGATCCACCAGTGGAAAGGGAAATGTGTGAGTTATGTGCTAGGATTGATGCTATGGAGACAACATAGAGGCGCACAGTTGACGTTGGGGATATTAGCGAGGCTGAAATTGAAAATGAAGATGGAAACAAAGGAGAAGAAGTTGCAGTCGAAGATGCTGTAGAAGAACGCCTATTCAGGATTGTTGCAAGGATAGGTGCTAGAGAAAAAATGGACATTCCAGTGTACGAAGGAAACTTAGATGTTGAAGAACTTCTAGACTGGATTAGAGCTCTAGAAAAATACTTCGACTATGAGGATGTTGAGGAAGATAAGAAAGTCAAACATGCCTTTACAAGACTTAAAGGTCATGCGGCACTATGGTGGGATGAACTGCAGGTTGACAGACGCTACAAGGGCAAGCAGAAAATCAAAAGCTGGGATAGAATGGTTGCAAAGATGAAAGCCAAATTCATACCCAGGGATTATCAAAGCACTCTATTTCGAAGGATGTAGAATTTGAGATAGAAGCTAATGTCAGTGAAAGAATACATTGAAGAATTCTACAGGATAAACATCAGAGAAGGTCATTGGGAAAGCGATGATGAAAAAGTTTCCAGGTACATGAATGGTATGTGATATGACATTCAAGATGAGATGGGAATGATGACCATTCGAAATGTGGAAGATGCTTATCATATAGCTCTGAAAGCTGAAGAGAAGCTAAGTCGGAAGCAAGGTCAAAGAGGCCGAGGTAGAAGTCAAGCCAGAGGCAAAACAATTTCTCAAGACAGAACTCAGAAACCTAAAGAAGAGGGGAAGAAACCTCAACCTCAACCCGAGAGAGGAGGAATCTCACAAGGAAGGTAGTATGCTAATAGAAATACTTTTCCTCGAGCTAGAGGAAGAGGAAGAGGTAGAGGAGGTGAAGTGAAATGCTTTGTCTGTGGAAAAATTGGACATAAATCCTATGAGTGTCCAAATAGGAAGAAAGATGGTGGTGAAAATCACATTGTTGAAGCTCAAGGATGGAATATTGAGGCAGAAGACGTTGAGGGTGGAAGATCCTTAATGATGAGGAAAGTTCTCTTGAAGCTGGAGAAGGAGGCAGAGAACCCAGCCCAAAGAAACAGTCTGTTTCAGACTGTTTGCAAAACTAAGGATAGAGTATGCAAGGTCATAGTGGACAGTAGTAGCATAGATAATCTTGTATCTATAGAGATGGTAGAAAAGCTGGAGCTAGAGACTGTTGTACATACAAGCCCATACAGAGTTTCGTGGCTACAAAAAGGACATCAGGTAAATGTCACTAAACAATGTTTAGTTGAATTTAAAATAGGAGGATATAAAGATGGAATATTATGCGATGTCATTCCCATGGATGTTTGTCATCTATTGTTGGGTAGACCATGGCAATATGACAAAAATGTGGTTCATGATGGGAGAAAGAACACATACACCTTGGAAAAAAATGGTAGGACTCACATGTTGTTGCCGATTAAGGATAAAGAAGTGAAAACATAGATGAGAAACACTGTACTTCTCATGAGTGGGAAGGAACTTCTTGATGAGGTTAAGAAGAAGGAAGACACACAATTTATTGTGGTCAGGAAGCCCAAAATTATTTTGACCAGTACGAGGATAGATGATTTACCAAAAGAAATCCAGGAATTGTTGGGAGAGTTTGCTGATATAGTAGTGGAAGAACTACCTTGTTCATTGCCACCTATCAGGAGTATAAGCCATCATATCGATCTTATACCTGGAGCCAGTTTTCTGAACAAAGTAGCATATCAGTTGACACCGCAAGAAAATGAATAAGTTAAGAGACAGGTCCAGAACTTAATGGACAAAGGATTGATTCGAGAAAGCTTGAGTCCATGCGTTGTTTCGATAGTGATAAACCCAAAGAAAGATAGAGGCTGGAGAATGTGTACAGACTCAAGGGAAATCAATAATATTACCATTAGATGCATATTTCCATTGCCGAGGATGGACGACTTGATGGATTGCTTGAGTGGAGCAAAGTTTTTTTCAAAGATTGATTTGAAAAGTAGGTATCATCAAATTCGAATGAGAGAAGGTGATGAATGGAAGACAACATTCAAGAAGAATGAGGGGCTATATGAATGGCTTATCATGCCATTTGGCTTAATGAATGCACCCAGTACTTTCATGAGGTTGATGAATGAAGTCCTGAAGGATTTCATAGGGAAATTTGTCATTGTATATCTTGACGATATATTAATTTTCAGCAAGACAGAAGCAGAACACTTAAAACATCTAGTTGCAGTAATGAGGAGATTATAGCAGGAGAAATTGCTAATTAATATGAAGAAATCGTCATTTATGAGGACATAACTCATTTATTTGGGTTTTGTTATCTCAACAAATGAACTGAAAATGGATCCGAAAAAGATAAAGGTGATTAAGAATTGGCTATCGCCGAAGAGCGTGTTTAAAGTACGAAGCTTCCATGGTTTGGCTAGATTCTACAGAAAATTCATCCGAAACTTCAGTGGAATTAGCGCACTGATGATGGATACGGTGAAGAAAAGACATAAATCTTTTCATTGGACAGAGGAAGCAGAGAAGAGTTTCAATCTGCTGAAGAAGAAGATCATTGAGCAACCAATTATGGTTTTTCCATATTTTAACAAGACATTCCAGGTCAGGTGTGACGTGAGTGGATTTGCAATTAGAGAAGTCTTGAGCCAAGACGACATGCTGATCACATATTTCAATGAAAAAATGAATGAAGTGAAGATTAAGTACTCCACATATGACAAAGAATTCTATGCAGTCATACAAGCACTGCAGAAATGGAGACACTACTTGGTTCCCAAGGAGTTTGTTTTGTACAGCGATAATCACGCTTTACAATTCGTGACTCGACAGGAGAAGTTGAACCAAAAACATGCTAAATGGGTTGAATACATGTAGAATTTCACTTTTGTGATAAATCATATTTCTAGAACTGCTAACAAAGTTGTTGATGCTTTGAGCAGGAAATGTTTGCTTATGCAGGAATTTAGAGTCAAGACTTTGGGTTTTGATAACATTAAGGAAATATATAGGGATGATCCAGACTTCAAGGAGGCATATGAGGCATCTGAGAATCCAATTCTCAGGGATAGAAGCCAATGGACTGAATACATGATCCAGGATGCATTATTGTTCAGGGGAAATCAACTATGTATTCCAAAATGCACCATGAGGGAGAATTTGCTGAAGGAAAAACACAGTGGAGGATTAGTCAGACATTTCGGTCATGACAAGATGTTCTCAAAGTTGAATGGCTCATATTTTTGGCCAGGGATGAGGACATATGTTAAGAAATTTGTGGACAGGTGCAGAATTTGTCAGAACACGAATGGAAAAAGGTAGAACACAGGGTTATACCAACCATTACCCATACCTGAAAGGCCATGGGATGTAGTGAGCATGGATTTTATATTGGAACTGCCAAGGACACAGAGAGGATGTGATTCGATCTTTGTGGTAGTCGACAGATTTTCAAAGATGGCACATTTCATACCATGCCAGAAAACCAGGGACGCAACTCATATTGCGAGCCTGTTTTTCAAGGAAGTCGTTAGACTTCACGGCTTACCAAAGAGTATCGTGTTTGATCGAGATACCAAGTTCGTAGGGAAGTTCTAGAGGACCTTATGGAAGAAGTTGGGGACAAGTTTGTCTTTTAGCTCAATGTATCATCCTCCGACGGATGGATAGACAGAGGTCGTAAACAAAAGCTTGGAAGATTTGCTAAGGATCTTAGTGACTGAACACCACAGTCAATGGGATCACATTATTACACAGGCCAAATTTGCTTACAATGATTCACTCAATAGAAGCACAGGGCAGAGTCCATTCCATATTGTATATGGAATGCAGCCAAGGGGAATTTCTGAATTGCAAAATTCGGAACAAAATGAATTCAGAAGTGCTAGTGTAGAGGACTTTGCAGAAGGAATGAAGGATCTCCACAGCCGAATCAAGGAGCGATTGCAGAGTTCAAGTCAAGAATACAAGCGGAGAGCAGGTCAACACAGGTGAGAACTTCAATTTGAAGTTGGTGATCTAATTCTTGCGCATCTGAGGAAGGAGAGGTTCCCAAGGGGAACATATAATAAGCTGAAGATGAAAAATATTGGACTGTGCAACGTCATAAGGAAATTTTGGGCAAACGCATATGAGATTGAATTACCCAATGGGGTCAGAATCTCACCAATATTCAATGTTGTGGATTTGTACCCTTATAGAGCTGAAGAAGCAGGAGTAGAGGAGGAATAGAAAGAGGTTCAATGGACAAAACAAATGCCTGTAGCTAAAAATCCAGAGATGGAAGGCATAATTGACAAAAGGATTAGCAAAAAGATGAGGAGGAAAGAATATTTTGAATACTTAGTCAAGTGGAAAGGACATCCAATTGAAGATGCTAGTTGGGAGGATGAAGCAACAATTCATAGGCATTGAAAGACTGTGCAAGAGCTCATGAATAGGAGTTCATGAAAATTTTCAAGCGAGGGAGTATGATGCAGGAGCATCGTAGAAAGCCAAAGCATGAGCCTAGTCAAAGGAACAACTGAATATGCGCATGCAAAAAGGACACATTTTTATGAAAACGTTTTGAATTTTGAAATCTGAAGCATTAATGCAATAGCTAGGAGAAGCATACTTACATTTATGTCTTGGAGATATGAACAGATCTGGAGAAATTATTCTCATCTTTCGGATGTAATAGGCATTTAAGTCTGTTTAATGAAAGTAGGTAGATTTGATTTAATAGATTAGACAGTTTAGAAGCGTAGGAGGGAAAACGGATATAGACACCCTCACCCTTGTATCATTGTAACAAAAATTTTATGATCATTCAGAATTCATAAGCTATAGAGATATAGCAGAGAGTTGTAGAGAAGAACCCATGTACAAGAGAACTTGAGTTAATATATGAAACTTTGACTCAATTTTCATGGTGTTATGATGCTTATTGTTTACATTTGTTAATGGTATGTTTACAATTATTTTATTTTCTTTGTTATGCATTTGTTTCAATGCTGTGTTGGGTGTATGATTTCATGATGAGTGTATGAAGTCTGAGAGAGGACAAGAATGAGTTTCAATTGTTTCTCTTCCTGAGAATTCCTGCAAAGAGTGCAGTGAACATCTGCAAGGTGTGCATTGACGAGGATCTGATTTTTATCTTAGAAAGCTTAGGAGAGATATCATTGTTCTCATAATCAACAGAATTGCAGGTGGAGCACAGAGCTGTGCAAGGTATGCACAGGCTGGTTGAAGCCTTAGAACTTATCAACTAAGGTGAAGGTTGAAGGAATATTGTTGCAAAGGGTGCACAGGGTCAGAGTCTCAAATAACTAGAGGTTATTTGAAGGTTTTCCACAAGGAGTGCGAGCAGGGATCCTTTTGGGAAGCTTGAGTTTACAAGTGAAAGATCAGGAGGGGTAGCACCTTTGAAGTGTTCAAAGGGAGATGGAGACCGAAATCATCTCATAGAAGCCAAGTTCAGGAGGGAGAACACCGAGTCGTTTGGGCAGAATTCATTGAGAAGTGAATCGGGCGGTCATAATTCTCCGTGGAGAACTCGCGAAATCGCGAGGACCATAGGATCCATAGGAGCTTTAAGGTGGTTAGGATTTGGATGAATCCACCACCCTGACATCAAGAGTCAACGCGAACTGTTGATCATGGTTAGTTTGAGCCGATAGATCATTTTGGGGATTCGGGGTTCGTAAGTATGAAGCGCAGGCCAAAACCCATGGTCACTCTAACTCCTGAATCACGAAAGGAATCATCAAGTGTGAAATTGAACGACAGGAATACTTCATGGAGAAGTGTCGAAGACCCAAGAACCATCAGATCTTGCAAAGAAGAAAAGGGGTTAAGGTGAGTACCTTTTCAATCACCCGAAAGCTTAGGAGGAGTAGTGGTCGTTGAATGAGAAGCAACAGGAGCCATTGAATCCCCTTTGGGGTGTAATTTCATCATTTCGGGGTTCGGCATTTCAGCAATTTCGATGACAAGGAGTCAGGGCACTTTGCGTTGAAACCCCTGAAGTCGTGAAGCACGACGTGTCTTTAGAGTAGGGTTGTGGTCATGGAGGAAGCGAAGTGGAATTTTGGCAATTCAACATTTCGAGGTTCAAGAAGTAGAGGAGACAAGTGATTTTTGGAATCGTGAGTTTCAAAATCCTGATACGCGGAATCCTGAAAAGGTTTGAGCATTGGATCTAGAGAGGCTCACAGCCGTCGATCTCGCCAAAGGAAAAATTTTGGAGTTCGAGGAATCATAAGGGAAGAGGAACGACTGTGGCTATTCGCTTAAGTCCCGAAAAGCCAAAATTAGTGGATGTGTGTTTGGCGCATTGAAGGAGTCAACCTTGGTTGACAATTTTCATTTCTTCATTTTCCAAGAGCTGTGGAAATACATCGGGACTCTCCAACTCCCAAAACTCTAATTCCTTTGTGGCTTAAACAAAGGGTTTAATTAACCCTTGGTGTGGTTTTAGTGAAGATCCTACGTGGATCTCGGCTCGAGGGCAAGGAGGTCTGTGCCAAGTTTTGTCAAAGAAAGCATAGGAAAATGTACCTTCACCAAGGACCTATGGCTGAAGCTAGAGAAGGCATATTAAGACTCAATCATCAATGAAGGTAAATACTCTCCTGGTTGCAATAATTCTAAATGCAATGATGTTGAATGTTCTCCTGCAAATGAAGAAGAAGATCTAGAAATAGTTTTTGTAGAATCAACTAACAATTATCTTGTAAATGAAGAAGAAAATTTGTTAAAGCTCAAAGATAAAGTTCTATATGCTCTAGAAGAAGTTAGAAATGAAGTAGAAGATGATTCAGATACTTTTGAGGATCTTGAAATAATTACTAAGGAAGACATAGATAAGTACCAAAGGAATTTCATGGGACTAAAAAAAATGCTCAAGAAACAAGAAGGAAGTGAAACAACCAAGAAAAGGACTCAATTAGAAGAAAAATAAGAAGAGATCAAGAAACTAATGAATGAGATAATTAGTCAAGAAGAAGAAAAGAAGAAAATATATGACAAGCTTAGAAAAATCCTTGAAGACCTTAAAGAAACAAAATAAATCAATGTCAATTTGAAGACCTGACTTGAAGAATCCAAAAGAATTGAAGAACTATTGAAGATTCAGGTAAATGAAAAAGAAGAATCATGTCATAAGTTGGAAGCAGAAGTAGTTTATCTCAGAAGTCAAATGCTCAAGTTCATGAACAACTCAACAATATTGGATGAAATCTTGGATAGTCAAATATCACCAAATGATAAATGTGGTCTTGAATACAACAAGGAAGTTGCACACCTTGAAGCGATCAGTTCTAAGAAGCATGAGGTAAGTCCTTCATTCTCAAAAGGTGGAAGCAAAGATGCAAGTCAAGAACATACACAAAGCAAGGAAAATTTCAGAAGACCAAAGCAAGGAAGACACCAAGAAGCCATCTTGACACCTCAAAGCAAGGAAGGATGTTGGAAGGTTCCATAACATCCTAAAATGTTGGAGATGTAATCAAGTGGGACACATTACTGCTCATTGTCACACCATGAGATGTTACAAATGAAGTGGGTTTGGAAACAAAGCTCAGGATTGGTGGAATTCAACGAGACGGTCAATGAGGAGTGCTTCATATAATATGGTAAGAAAAGCACATGAAATTTTGAAGGAAGATAATTTTGAAAGGATGGAAGTTCAGAGTACAAGTTCTGAGAAGCTGTGACACTCTCAAAAGTGGATGAAGAAGACTGAACAACCAAAACCCAATGGAAGCCATGAGGGAAGCTCAAGCTTAATCCTTTTCTGAGGAATATGTGGGTTCCTGTGGGAACAGTCACGTACATAAGCGCTCTGGTGTATGTAAAGGTCGCATACATATGTGAAGTGGCTTATGAATAGACCACAAACATGAGGTAAATCCCTTAGAAAGAGTGGTGTACAGATGAGTTGCTGCATGGTTTGATGAAATAACATAGTTTATGCAGGGTGTGAGATGATATGCTTCAGTTTGTCATATTTTTATGTGTTTTTGACGAATATTTGATGATTATATATGGTTTAGCTTTGGAACATATGATTGATTCCTATCTCGGATGCATGGTACTAACCCTAGTGTGTGGAATGAGGCATTTTATGTTAAGGTACAATGCTGCCTATGTTATGTATTTTATTAGTGAGGTTACGGTACCTTGATTATGAAGTATATCATGGGTGATGTGATACTAGCTAGATGTATATCATTGATCTATTGACATACTTGGTACATATTTAGAGGTGTTATTGTTGCATTATACTTGTTGTAGTGAATGTTTTTGAGGAAGATTTGTTGCATTACATGGTTAGTACATATGTGAGATCCATCGATATATCTTGAGATGTATTGTGAGAAGCATTTGTTTGGTAATATTGGTTCATGCTTGAAGATACATATTGAGACATATTGTTGGTGAAGTTTTGGCACATGGATTGATGTATTGTTGGAGGCATACTAGTTGAATGTCTTGAAATTTGGTTGATGTACATCTTTGGGTACATGAATGAGACACTTAGATAATGAGTTGAGATGCTGATGATTGGTACACTTTGATGAGTTTTCTTGACACATGATTTGTATACATGGCTTGGCACATTGGTACATGGTGGTGATGGTTGTAGGTTGATGATCATCTTTGTGATATTATGATATGGTACATGGCATGATTGAGAGTGATGTGATATATTATTGAGACACTTGATGATTGAGGTCTACTTGTTGAGATCCATTTGTGGCACATATCTTGGATACATTGGCATATAGTTCATGAGAGTTGGCTGAAGCATATCATATGACACTTGTATGAGGTACATGGTTTGCCTATTGTATGGTTGATGATGTTATTGGTATCGATGCATTGATAGAGGAATCTTGGTGGTTACATTGGCATATATCTTTATTATATGTTTGAAGTACATGTTTGGTACACATCCGACACATATTTTTGGCATATGGGTGAGATACATTTCATGATATATGATCTATGGTACTTGAACGATGTGCATGTTTGGCACATGTTATGGTGATATTATTACATCTTGATGAGTCACATCTTTATCTATGGATGATGCATGATTGGTACACACTTTGTACATTGTTAGAGGCACTTGCAAGCTGGAACATGGATGATGTAGCATATATGTATGGATATATTTTTTGCACATCTTGATTGCGGTACATGAGTAGTCTTGGTTGATGCACATCTTGGTGATATTGTGCATATGGTTGAGAATTGTCTTGGTGATGGATCTTGGTGAATATATTTGATGTGGTTGATGAGATTGTTGTGACAGGTTGTGTTGTGCATGATCGATGCACTTGTTGGTTGTTCAGGTTTGGGGGCATTATTGATGCACTTGTTGATGGTATAGGTACATATTGATTGATGATTATAAGATGCGCGGATAGGTCCAAAGATCATTTTTCCCTTGATGAAGTATTTTTGAGCAGTTGATCAGTGTTCTAGTAGAGAAGAAGCATCTGCAGTAGAGGCAAAATACAATGGTAGTAGATTGTTCACAATGATTACACAACATCTTGCAAAGAAGACAGGGGGAGATATACCCATAGGGGGAGTTATTCTTTTTCCCTTGATTGGTTACAGGGGTATGATTCCAGGAGGAGATATGATAGAAAGAGGAAGCATTAGAAACCATGCCATCAATATTGCATCAGAGTGATATCCTTTGTCAAAAGGGGAGAGATTCATCAGATACATGGATAGTCACCCAAAGGACAATGTAGACAGGGGGAGAAGCCTTAGGGACAGTTCCATAAGGGGGAGCATCCCCAAAGAGATATACCCTTTTCCATTGATGTCAAATAGGGAGAGATAGTCACATTTATGTGGAAATATGAGCATTAATGAGGAGCAATGATCACAGAGGGAGAATGAGAATTGCCATGTCTAAGTATTTCTATCAATAATTGGTGTTGACATCAATGTTGGTATTGCCATCAATGCCAATGGGGGAGATTATTGGAATATGTTTTTATTGATGTCAAGGGATTGATGTCAAAGGGTTAATGTCCAGTATTGTCATAGTGATATGTTTGTATCATTGATGTATTGATTGTTGGATTGTGTAATTGATGTCAAAGAGTTGATGTCAATTGGTGTCATAGTGATGTGTTGTCATTGATGTAAAGGTTGATGTCATGTCATGATTGATAGGAGGAAGTTGTATCATTGATGTCGTGTTCAAGTCA
>ML790392.1:128953-146370 GCA_009831015.1 Picea engelmannii | reverse complement strand
CCTCCAACCATGTACCAAGTATGTACCAATTGTGTATCAACTACTCATCAACTATGAATCATCAAGATGTACCAACATCATCAACTATACACCTCATGTATGTGCCAACTCATCAACTACTTGTCTCAACCATGTAACCAACATGTACCTAAACCAAAATCCATCATCAATTTCATCATCCAAATCTGATTTGTAACTCTGTAATAGACCTGGTGTGTATGATCACATACCTGCAAACCTTCCTTAACTTTAACAACAAGAGACTAGCATTTTCATCAAACTTTACTTTAGTCTCACATGACTAATTTTGGATTAGTCAAAAACCCTAACTTGAAATAGTCATAACTATGTACCTTTAATGAATAAAGATCTGAAAATGGTACACAATGTTCTTCAGTGTGTTTTATGCAATTCCTCCATATTTAACTACTTGGAACCTCTTAGAAAAGGAGTTATAGCAAAAATGGCATACCTTGTTGAATTCTGGCTTATTCTAGAGAGTGAACTTGTAGAGCATGCCCTGCACGAAATATTTGTTGTATGGATATGAAAATTGTAAACAACATACTAAATACTGTATGCTAACCAATACATTTGGTCTTATTAAATTTGGATCTGTTATGAAGAAGTTATGATGTTTATACCCGAAACACCTATTTTAGACTAGTTTCAGGACTAGCCACAAACCCTATTTTCCATGGCGTGTAACTCCAACAATACAACGACCCACATGCTAAAATTTGTATCACAACTACTTGGATATGTTTCCTCAATGGACTCCTAATTTCACAGTCTGAATCATTCTAGAAAAAAATTTATTGCGAAAATGGTCGGATGACCTGTAAATAACATACCTTAGAAAGCATCATCGAAAGAATTTATCGTCCCTTGAATTTTGGCCTTCTTTACTACACCTTCCCTCTGAAATTGGGCTTAGATATACTTTGGTTACCTCATTCACCTGTAGATATTCAATATGCTCAAGTGTGATTAAAATGAGAGAGCATTGCCTCTTATTTATACTTTCATGTAGCTTCCTCAAGGGGTTACCTTTTAACCATCTTAACCCACTTTCCTTATTTTAGGGTTAACCCACTTCTAACCACTTGCAACTTAGTAATTTCTCCATTAAATTTATTATTTAAATATTTTATTTTGTATTCACTTTGACTTATAGTACACCCATCACTATTATTTACCTTCTAAAATCTCTTAAACCACTTTGACTACTTTGACCTTTTGGGGCTTCTAGATGACTCATGAGGGTTCTCTAACTTCACATGGACATAACTCTCTAACTGTGAGGAGTTATGTGATGTTCCACATACCACTGGAAATGGCATGACATGTACTATCCATCTAGAATATTCTTGCATGCAAATATATCAAAACTCATACCATTATCCATCAAACAAACTTGGGTCCACTACCCAAACCTAGGTTCTCCAACTTCTCATGGAAATAACTCTCTAACCATGAGGAGTTATGTGACATTCCACATACCACTGGAAATGGAATGACATGTAATATCCATCTAGAATAGTCTTACCATAAAATATATTAAAACTCATACCATTATACATGAAACAAACTTGGGTCCATTACCCAAACCTTTGTGCTACCGGAATTTGCTACCGAACTTTCTCCAAGGGTTGGCATCAATCTACAATATCACTCTCCAATGGTTCACATCAATGAAAACCAAAAATCCATACCAACTATCCATAAACCTAAGCCAACTGTCTGACAATCTCCCCCTTTGGCATTGATGGAAACACTAACATTTATGGCAACACTTAGTCATTATAACATTCATACTTATACTCCTCATCAATGTTTCTATCTCTCCCCCTTTGACATCAATGGAAAAGGGTATCTCCCTTTGGGGTTGCTCCCCCTGACTGAACTCTTCTTGGGTCTTCTCCCCATGTCTACATGCCTTTGATTTTTCTTTTTGTTTATAATCCTATGATTACTCTCTCTCCCTTCATATGAATAATATCTCTCCCTTTGACAAAGGGTATCACTCTGAAGTCATATCGCTCATTCTTCCCTTGTGACCATCGCTCCCCCTGGAACCATGCCTTTGTTCTCTTTATCCAAGAGTTTACCTTTGCATCTGATAAATATATCCCCCTTTTTCATCAATGGAAAATATATCTTTCTATCCGGGGCTTCTCCCCCTAACTAAATTGTCCTTGGGGATACTCCCCCTGACTGAACTCTTCCTGAAACTGATCTTACAACCTGAACTGTCCTCTTTATGGTGCTTCCTCATGTAAATATAAGACATATAAGATAAGAATTCAAAATAATTCATTTTGGAGTAGAAAGTATTCCGAGTCTCTGGCATAGATACTCAAAGGCTTCCCATGGAAGCAATTTTTTAAAGATGTCTACCACTTGTTCTTTTCTTCCCACATATTCAACTCTGATGTTCTTCTCTGTAACCTGTTCCCATAGAAAGTGATGCTTGATTGGAATGTGCTTCGTCTTGGAGTGAATCATTAGGTTATTTGAGATACTGATGGAACTTGTATTATCACAATATATTGGAATGGGATCATCATACTCAATCTGTATATCTGTCACAATTTGTTTCATCCATAGAACCTGTGCACAACATCCTCCTGCTGCAATATACTCTACCTCGGCTGTAGATAGCGATACTGATGATTGCTTCTTGCTTAGACATGATACTAAACACTCACCCAAGTGTTAGGACCCTATAATAGGGAAATTAGTATTCTGATTGATATCTATTTCTGGCAGAAAACTCTCTCTCAATACATCTCAGTTGTTATCACATGCTATTTTTCCCTTTTTTGGCCAAGTTTGCTTCCTAGCAAATCTCCAGAATGGTTGAAAAACACTGAGCATAATTTTAAATCAGAGGTGTGTTTCTGGCAGAAACATAGAGATTTGGTTTTATAGCCAAATTTGGCATTTTCGAGGCCATTTTGGCTCTCGGGTTTATGACAGGTCTTGGGTTTATGATAGGTCCCAAATATCTTTTTGGAAAAATATTATCCCGAAGGAAAACTCCTAGCACCTGAGTATTTGTTTAGCACGCCACATCATGCAACACACAAGCGCCAAATTGAGCTAAAATCCACCAGCTGTCAGAAAATCTAATATGGTCATTGCTACACAAATCGATGGTTTCATGCCTATGTGGAATGATGCAAGATGTATTCGAAAGAAACAAGTTGTAAAATTTCCAAATGTTCAAAGAGCTTAGTTTGAATCCATATGAAAAGATTCATCTCTGTAGGTATAACAATTTTAATGGACATGATTATGTTATGCGTGTGATTTGTCTAGAAGGAAACAATTGTACGTGTAACTGGTGGCATGAAGGCTAAAGCTGATAGAGATGAATCTTCACCCTATGCTGCTATGCTTACTACACAAGATGTTGCACAGAGATGAAAGGAACTGGGAATATCTTCTTAGCACATTAATCTTCGTGCCACAGGAGGAAATAAGACAAAGACCCCTGGACCCAGAGCACAATCTGCTTTCCATGATCTCACTCTATCTGGGATGAAGATTGGTCACATAGAGGATGCAACCCCAATTCCAACAGACAACACCAGGAGAAAGGGTGGACGACGAGGAAGAAGCACAAGTGTCACAAACCAACACCTCTTGGTTGATTTCAATAAGTTTTCAAGCCAGGTATCGAGTTTGTCTCTTCTAAATTTTGAGGCAGTATTCATATGGAGAGTGTTGGAGGTAATGTGAAGCATAAATATGTCAAGTTCAACCAGCGATCACAGGTGCACCATCAAGGGCTCGGTGAATGTCTATTTGTCAATGCCTCCAAATGCCCTGTTCGAGGAACAAAGTGCTAAGTGACTTATTGCTTTTGTAGTGACAAGAGGAATCTTCTTGTTTGAGCTAGAAAACATAGTCAAAGCTCAAGTGTTTGATATCAATATCCTAACCATAGACAGAGCTAGAATTGACATCTCATACCAAGCATCCAAGTGTTCAAAGGCCAAGATTTTGAGTGTGAGATCTTATGTCACTTGAAGAAATGTCGATGAGAATTAGACCCCTCAAGTCTCTCTTGAAGAAACCATCTCTGAACTTTGCAGGTATGGAGGAAGCATGCCAAGGTTGCAGAGTATGTTCCTCAACTATTAGATTCACAATCGTTTGCTGTCAAAAATGCTTTGGCAATTTTTCCCCTGTTTTATAAAATCAAACTCAATTTGAATATCCATAGATGGTGTTGACAAAGAGTATATAATTTGCATTGTATTTCTTTCAAGGATATTAACATAAACCATTAGAGACCATCTCCAGATGTTTTAGAATATTTGTTGGAAGACAAATGGCACAGAATGAGCAAAGGATTAACTCCAGATTTGAAGGTAGCCAATAAAAGAAAAGTTGAGCACATAGCAGTAAGGAGGTTCTAGAGTAAAAAATGTTGGCAAAAGATGGAAAACATATTCACATCTTCAGGAAACTGTAGTCAGCCAAAGAAATCCAAATGTATAGGTGGCAGGTCAACTCCAGATCCAAATTTTCAGGGTTTTCAATTAGTGATAATTCGATGGAAGAACATATTACCTAACATCAAAGATATAAAGGTACCTATTCCATATTTCTAGGCATAATATCAGTGGTGGAGTATCCCTACCTTTTAGGTATCAATAAATCATAATCAACAACTGCCAGCTTCTCTCCATAATTCGAGGATAAGATCATGGCACTGCTGGCAATTTTATCAGCTCAAATCTATCCAAATGCATAAGTGATAACTATGAAGACTTTGACTCAAATATTTGGCATTCAAGATCTGTTGACAATAGGAAAAGGAGATTTAACTATACCAAATGTTCAACAATTTGACACATACTGTAACAAATTTGATTTCAGTTATTTAAATTGATTTTTCCTTCCAACAAACGAGGGAAATTTTGGAACTGTTTTGGTTATTTAAGCAAGTGTTTTTTGTAAAGAAATGGGGGGGATTTTTTGGTGGACTAGAGACCTTTTGGGAGCCAACTGAGCTATGGTGTAATATTTTCAAGAGAAACCAGTAATAGAGAAGTACATTTAAAGGATTCTTGTGTAGGAGCATTGGTGGTGTGTTCCTTTTCTGTTTTCAGTTATCTTTTTACTATCATTCACGCACTTTCATTTATTATTATTGAAATAAAGTAATGGAGAAGAATTTATGTATGCATACTCTTTGTCCAATTTTTCAACAATCTATATGTTATTCATCTGAATCTTTACAAAGGAATTCCTAATTGCTCCTCTGTTCAGTGGATCTTTCCCTTTTCACCCCATTCATCCGCACTAAATCTAAGACGATCCAATAGTTTTTACTATCTTGCCCTACGGAGACATTTACCTCTAGATCTGAGCTAATCCTTACCTTATAAAAAAAACCCATAGCCCAATGGTGATCTGAGCAACTTATCAAGCAAACTCTCATCTAAATATTTCAAAAACCCCAACCCCATACTTTCATAGCTAGCCTAACATCTATCCCATACAAACAAAGTTAAACCTAATAGAGAGATCCCTCTCTGAGTCTTGGAGGGCTAGATCCAGGACTCCAAGTGGTTTGATGTTACCTATGTGACTGCCTCCTTAGCCTTGGGCAAATTACAGAGTGCTAACATAGTGGCGACCATACTAGGGACATTCTCCAGAAGTGCACTTCAAGTTCAGATTTGACTTCTGATGGTGAACATAAGCCAAACACAGGAAGGCTATACAATTCACCTAGTGACTCCATTGTTCAAGATCCTGAGCTTCAAAGTTCACGAGTGACTTCACTGCCAACAGATCCATATTTCAGAACATTGATGATGATTCAAGATGACAGGGTATGTGGAAAATCCTATATCTTGTGATGCTATAAAAGAATTCAGGGATGAGTTAGCAAATTTTCAAATTGATGACGTTTTGTTAAAAGGCATGTTTCATTGTTGGAAATCAAGAAAATTCCCTCCTGAAATTAAAATTTGTGTTCTCGAGTTGTTTGCTGAAAGACTTGAAAAGGAGATTGAACTCTTGAATACTCAGATTCAGTCCTACAATTTTCAACATCCAAAATAGTTTTTTGAAAATCTTCTGTCTCCAAAACCAAAGGAGATTGTATTGCCTTTTGATTTTCCGATTGATAAATTTTTTGTTTGCAAACATAAGGCTGAAACCGACCAGTTGAAATCATGGTCTACTAGTGAGGATACATCTGGAAAACTCATCTATGTTAAAATGTTAAATGAATACCTGGAGAATCAACAAATAGATCATATATTTATTGACCTGGTTGCAAATTATATGGAGCTCCTCTTCAGTATAACTGTTCAATCATATTTTTTCTGCAAGGACCCAAGACATCACCAGTTGCCATTACATATTACAGTTTTGATTTTCATCAAGCATGATGAGGAAGCCCAATCATGGGATCAACTGCTGGGTTGGCTTCATTGGAAATTTTTCATTACCTGATTGAGAAGTAACTGTTAGAAAAGTAGGGTAGGTAGGAGTGTGCCAATAAGCTCAACAGGATGAGCACTTCTTTCAGTTCAATTTTTCATAGTTTTTATTTTCAGTTTGGTTTGTAGCCCTCGGGTTTGGAACAAGTATAAGAAATGGTCACAACTTTCAGTATGGGAATAGTCCAATGGATAAGACAGCTCGTCTATACAATCAGAGTTCCTAATTTATTGACACCTCATGCTGAGCTGTCATCCCCAGGTGGAGCCTATGTTAGGACCCTATAATAGGGAAATCAATATTCTGGCTGATATCTATTTCTGGCATAAAACTCTCTCTCAATACATCTCAGTTGTTATCACATGTTATTTTTCCCTTTTTTGGCCAAGTTTTCTTCCTAGCGAATCTCTAGAATGGTTGAAAAACACTTAGCATAATTTTAAATCAGAGGTGTGTTTCTGGCAGAAACATAGAGATTTGGTTTTATAGCCAAATTTGGCATTTTCGAGGCCATTTTGGCTCTCGGGTTTATGACAGGTCTCAGGTTTATGACAAGTCCCAAATGTCTTTTTGGCAAAATCTTAGCCTGAAGGAAAACTCCTAGCACCCGAGTATTTGTTTAGCATGCCACATCATGCAACACACAAGTGCCAAATCGAGCTAAAATCCACCAACTGTCAGAAAATCTAATATGGTCTTTGCTACACAAATAGATAGTTTCATGCCTATGTGGAATGAAGCAAGATGTATTTGAAAGAAACAAGGTGTAAAATTTCCAAATGTTCAAAGAGCTTAGTCTGAATCCATATGAAAAGATTCATCTTTGCAGGTATAACAATTTTAATGGACATGATTATGTTATGCCTGTGATTTGTATGGAAGGACACAATTGCCCATGTAACTGGTGGCATGAAGGTTAAAGATGATAGGGATGAATCTTCACCCTATGTTGCTATGCTTGTTGCACAAGATGTTGCACAGAGATGCAAAGAACTGAGAATAACTGCTTAGCACATTAAGATTCATGCCACAGGAGGAAATAAGACAAAGACCCCTGGACCCAGAGCACAATCTGCTTTCCATGCTCTTGCTCTATCTGGGATGAAGATTGGTCACATAGAGGATGTGACCCCAATTCCAACTGACAACACCAGGAGAAAGGGTGGACGACGAAGAAGAAGCACAAGTGTCACAAACCAGCGCCTCTTGATTGATGTCAATAAGTTTTCAAGCCAGGTATTGAGTTTGTCTCTTCTAAATTTTGAGGCAATATTCATATGGAGAGCATTGGAGGTAATGTGAAGTATAAATATGTCAAGTTCAACCAGCGATCATAGGTGCACCATCAAGGGCTTGGTGAATGTCTAGCCGTCAGCACCTCCAAATGCCATGTTCGAGGAACAAAGTGCTAAGTGACTTATTGCTTTTGTAGTGACAAGAGGAATCTTCTTGTCTGAGCTAGCAAACATAGTCAAAGCTCAAGTGTTTGATATTGAGATCCTAACCATAGACAGAGCTAGAATTGACATCTCATACCAAGCATCCAAGTGTTCAAAGGCCAAGATTTCGAGTGTGAGATATTATGTCACTTGGAGAAATGTCGATGAGAATTAGACCCCTCAAGTCTCTCTTGAAAAAACCATCTATGAACTTTGCAGGTACGGAGGAAGCATGCCAAGGTTGCAGAGTATGTTCCTCAACTATTACATTCACAACCGTTTGCTATAAAAAATGCTTTGGCAATTTTTCGCTTGTTTTATAAAATCAAACTCAATTTGAATATCCATAGATGGTGTTGACAAAGAGTATATAAATTGCATTTTATTTCTTTCAAGGCTCTTAATAGAAACCATTAGAGACCATCTCCAGATGTTTTAGAATATTTGTTGGAAGACAAATGGCACAGAATGAGCAAAGTATTAACTCTAGATTTGAAGGTAGCCAATAAAAGCAAAGTTGAGCACATAGCAGTAAGGAGGTTCCAGAGTTGAAAATGTTGGCAAAAGATGGAAAACAGATTCACATCTTCAGGCAACTCTAGTCAGCCAAAGAAATCCAAATGTATAGGTGGCAGATCGACTCGAGATCCAAATTTTCAGGGTTTTCAATCAGCGATAATTCGATGGAAGAACATATTACCTAACATCAGAGATATAAAGGTACCTATTCCAGATTTCTAGGCATAATATCAGTGGTGGAGTATCCCTACCTTTTAGGTATCAATAAAGAATAATCAACAACTGGTAGCTTCTCTCCACAATTCGAGGATAAGATCATGGCACTGTTGTCAATTTTATCAGCTCAAATCTATCCAAATGCATAAGTGATAACTACAAAGACTTTGACTCAAATATTTGGCATTCAAGATCTATTGACAGCATAAAAAGGAGATTTAACTATACCAAATGTTCAGCAATTCGACACATAGTGTAACAAATTTGATTTCAGTTATTTAAATTGATTTTTCCTTCCAACAAATGAGGGATATTTTGGAACTGTTTTGGTTATTTAAGCAAGTGCTTTTTGTAAAGAAAAGGGGATCCCTTTTTGATCGAATAAAGACCTTTTGGGAGCCGAGTGAGCTATGGTGTAATATTTTCAAGAGCAACCAGTAATAGAGAAGTGCATCTACAGGATTCTTGTGTAGGAGCGTTGGTGGTGTGTTCCTTTTCTGTTTTCAATTGTCTTTTTACTATCATTCACACACTTTCATTTATTATTATTGAAAGAAAGTAATGGAGTGGAATTTATGTATGCATACTCTTTGTCCAATTTTTCAACAATCTATATTTTATTCATCTGAATCTTTACAAAGGAATTCTTAATTGCTCCTCTATTCAGTGGATCTCTCCCTTTTCACCCCATTCATCCGCACTAAATCTAAGATGATCCAATAGTTTTTACTATCCTTCCCTGTGGAGACATTCACCTCTAGATCTGAGCTGATTCTTACCTTATAAACAGACCCCATAGCCCAATGGTGATCTGAGCAACTTATCAACCAAACCCTCATTTAAATATTTCAAAAACCCTAACCCCATACTTTCATAGCTAGCCTAACATCTATCCCATACAAACAAAGTTAAATCTAATAGAGAGAGTCCTCTCTAAGTCTTGGAGGGCTAGATCTAGGACTCCAAGTGGTTTGATGTTACCTCTGTGACTGCCTCCTCAGCCTTGGGAAAATTATAGAGTGCTAACACCAAGTAGAATGTTACTCCATTGGTGCTTCGTCGGTCATCAGTGCAACTTGCCCAATCTGCATCTGTGTAGGAAATAAGTGATGGATCCTTTCCTTTTGGATACCATAATCAAAACTCTTATGTTCCTTTGAGATATCTAAAAATCCTCTTTACTGCTAATACATGTGATTCCTTTGGTGTTTCTTGAAATCATGCCAACTGTCCAACTAGATGCATTACATCTGGTCTAGATGTTGTCACATATATTAAGCTACCAATCATTGCCCTATATTGCCTCTTATCTGTAGACTTTGAATCATCATCTTTTCTCAACTTGCAACTAGTTTGCATAGGAGTGGTAACTAGTTTGCAATCTTCCATTCTGAACCTCTTTAGCATTTATCTGATATACTTAGTTTGAGAAATAAAAATTCCTTGGTTGCTTTGACATATCTGAAGACCCAGAAAGAAGGATAGTTCTCTAAGTAATGACATTTCAAATTCATTCTGCATATACTTTGCAAATTTCTGGCTTAACCTATCATTAGTACTTCCAAAAACAATATCGTCAACATAAATTTCAATTAATAAAATACTACCTTGAGTTACCTTGATGTAGAGGTTGTTCTCTGCGCTTCCTTTCCATAGTTCATAGGGAGTTTTTTCATTGTTGTTTCTGAGCATTACTCCGTTTTGAATGTGGACTGTTGTATGCACTACATGTGTCCAAAAAATATCTATCAATTTGGAATCCATTAGCATTGTTCGCGCCATTTCCTATGTAATTATCATCCATTATGATAATGTTCATTTGTCTTTGAACCACTCTCTGAACCAATATAGGAATCCATGCTCTTGTCCACTTTCATATATATGTCCAAACTTGGTAAGTGTTCTTACGAATCCATCTTTGTCCATACTGTCCAAGACTCTACTTGCACAATTTTCCATAATGCTGACCCATTTATCACTATACTATCATGAAGTCTTGATTAATCTATCAAACTGTACTTTTGCTAACTGAATGCTCTGGATCTGTCTTCTCAATCTCTGCAAGCTTCTCGAAGGATGATTCTTTGGTCTATTATAGCTATCACATAGAATCCCCTTGTCTAATATTCATATTACCTGGGAGTATCTAAGCCAGATGGCTTAGAACAATTCCTACTCTGATGTGTATTCATCATCATCTTCATTGGTAGATTCATCATCATCTTCATTGGTAGATTCATCATCTCTCTGAGCTCTAACTTATTTCTTTCTGTCTGTGGATTCATCTTTCACTACAATGCCTGAAATTACAATCTCTTGAACCTGTTCCTTATTTACCTGTCCTTATTTTATTTCAGTTATTTTCCAAACCTTTCTGTATCTGACATCTTTATTTTTCTCTGTAGAATTTTCTTCATCTCGTTTTATTGCCAATCTTGTGATCTTTGGGACCTATTCTTTGTTCACCTATTCTTCATGTTTTCTTATCCATACTTTCTTATATCTGATATCAGTATTCTCTTTCATGGAAGTATCGATCATGCTTCTACAATCACTAGCTATGTGTCCATAGTTATGACATTTGTAACATCCAATGTTACGTGGGGCCACATAGGCATTTATTGCTTGAACATTTTTATAATCCCTACAATCTGCAACCTTATGTCCAAAATTAGTACAATAAAAACAATGACCATAAAATAAATTTGCATACTTGGGAGTGAATGATCTTCTTTGTGGTGTAGTCCTTATGAAATTCTGCCTTGACTGATCATTGTCATGATTGAAGCTTCTTTGTGGCTTGAACATGGATGGTCTTCTTGAAGATTTATCTTCAATAGTTTTCTTAGATTCTGGTTGACCATGATTCCTTCCTTTGAGTACTTCTGCATAAATCTTTCTATTTTCTTCATTCTTCTTTTCTAGCAACCTAGAGTGTTTCTCTTCATTCTCTATAACTGATGTGGATGTTATTGTCTCTTCAACATTCTTGTTGAGATTGATGATTTTACTTCTCAATGTGACAACTTATTCTTCAAGATTATCAACCTATTCTTATTTCTTCATTATCTGAGACTTCATGACTTCTTCTATTCATTTTTCTTCTTCAAGATGAATTTTTAATGTTATTATTTCCTCTTCAAGTCCTTTATCTTCTTGACCAAACTCTGCCTCAAGCTGGTTTAGATCGTTAGTTATTTCCTTAAGATGATCTGTCAATATCTTCTCTCTCATTTTTGCTTCTTCCTTCTGTGTTGCTATGTTGGCTTCCAAATACTTCTTTTGATATTCAATATTTTCTTTGATCTTTCTGGCTTCTTCTAGCCGAGTTCTTAAGTTCTCGATGACCTATTGGGCTTCTTCAAAAATGTGAACACTTTCCTTTTTTTTCATCAATTCTTTCTTGAGTTACCTATTTTCTTCTCTTAGTTCATCTAAAGAACTAATCAATTCTGCTTCATAATTGTCTTCCTTTTCAATTAGCTTTTCTGTCTGATTTCCTTCATGGAATTCTATTTCAATATGTCCACATTTTTCACAATTAAATAAAAACAACATACCTCTAGTGATTATGTACTCTTCATCTTCTGAATCTGTTTGACATGGTGAACACAATTCTTCTTGATTTGTATCTGCATCTTCTTTGGCATTTTCTAAATCTACGATGGGTGAAGAATATGTCATGTAACTTATCCCAAAGTTCTTTTGCTATGAACATTTACCAACCTTTTCTCTTACCGAATTAGGTAATCCTTCCTAGATGAAATCCATTGCTATTTTGTTATTCTTCTTCAATTCCTTCTTGGCTGCAGTCTTTTCCCTTTTTGAACTATCATATCCTGTAACAACTGATAGCCAAATATAATGTTCTTGTGCCTATAAAAATACTTTCATCCTTATGCTCCACATATCATACTTAAAACCATTATGATCATTAAACATTAGTATTCCATTCTCAGAATAATCCATGATCTCCTTTCAATGGTTAAATTGTTTCCTGAAGGAACCTCACTCTAATACCGATTGTTGGATTACTGAGAGGGGGGGTTGAATAAGTAATAGAGAAATTTAATCATTTTTCACCATAAAATGCAAGTGTTATATCAATGTAGCATTATCATCCAATAGTTGCAGAGTAAATAAACAATGAAAAAATAATCAATCACACACATACACAGTACACCAGTGTTTTACATGGAAACTCAAATCGGGAGAAAACCACAAAATGTTTTTTCTTATATGTCTTTAAGAATTACATTCATTGGAAGCACCAACTTCCTTTGTTTTCCAACTACAACTAGAGGGAGGCTCCAACCCCCTAGCTTCTATGGCTACAACTTGATGGAAACTACAACTCCCCAAATCTATGGCTACAACCAGAAGGAGGCTACAACCCCCTATATTCTTTGACTACAACCGGAAGGTAGCTACAACCACTTGTCATTGACTTGTCCAACTTCCCTGACGTATAAGTAGAATGATGGAACCATTGTCACATTATCACTATGAGATATACTGGTGTAAACATGTACCAATCAACCTACACCAAACAACCTGTACCAATAACCTAAATCATGCATCAACCTGTACCTCAACCTGTAATCAACCTGTACCATAAACAAGTGCATCAACCATGCACCAACCTGTACCAAACAAACTGTAATCATCCTGTGCCATAAACAAGTGCATCAACCATGCACCAACCTGTACCTCAACCTGTACCATGAACAAGTGCATCAACCATGCACCAAACCTATACAAATAACATGTCACAACAACCTATCCAAACAACCTATCACAACAGTCTGTCTCATCAATCTTATCAACCAAATCAGATCTACTCACCAAGACAAATCTCAAAGATGTGCATCAACCAAGCATAACACAACAACTCATAATCATCACCAAGATCAAGATGTTCTTCTAATAATATACCAATACAAGTATGCTACATCATCCATAAACCATGTGTCAACAATACTACTAACAAGTTCCTCCAACCATGTAGCAAGTATGTACCAATCATGTATCAACTACTCATCAACAATGAATCATTAAGATGTACCAACATCATCAACTATACACCTCATGTATGTGCCAACTCATCCACTACTTGTCTCAACCATGTACCCAACATGTGTTGGACATAGTGCCATTAATGTGTTTTCATTGATGTCAAACAATAGGACAATATGCAAAGATTAAAGCTTAGGAGGGTTAGCGAATGAAGATCAAAGATTAGAAGAGATGACGCGCATTGCAGAAACATGATCAGATCAATTTAGGACCGTTGGATATGTAAGCACCAGATCAATGACAGGGATAGATTTCAAAGAGAAAAAGGAGAATTAAACAACGTGTTATTTCCAATCCCGCAATTATTCTATACCACTAGATCTTATAGACTCAAATATAGACAACTATGGTTGATCCACCAAACGATCAGATTAAGTCGTGACTGTCAGATATGCAAGCACAGATCAAGGGCAGGGATTGATTGCGAAGCGTGTAGGGAGAATTAAAGAACGTGTTAATTCCAATCCTGCAATTACTCTAGACCGTTGATCATCACCCTCCAAATAGATCTATGGTTGGCATCAGTTCCACAATCAATGAGCAATTTTTCCATTTCAGAGCTCGACGATAGTTTTAAACATCGTGCCAGTTGGGACCCCACAATCATCTTTGATCGTTGATCTACTTCAGGACCATTCTTGACCGATGGATCAAGTAGAGTGGAAGGACAGGATAAGCAAGGAAAAAGTGATGAGATTCTAAATACCCAAATTCCCGATAGCCATTGGATCACTTTAAGTGGAAGGATAGGATAAGAAAAGAAGAAGGCCTATTGGATTTAAACCAATGCAAAGAAACATCGCAGATAGATCGAGTCATCTATCTAAGATCACGATCAATGAACAACAGTGATTTCGGGTTAAAATTTGTGAGGAGGTTACACTTCGGGGAATCTCACTTTGGGAGAACTAAGAAGAGGAGAAATCGAATTACCCGAAGTCCCAAAGGCCGAAATATTGAAGTGGATATGAATCATCTTATCAGAGGAACACTTCAGGAAGTATCATGATCGTTATATCAAGGAGAAGAATATGTGCCACATCGGGAGATCTATGTCAACAGATCATGTCAACAAGGACACGTGGCACAGTCAGATAATGACAAGTGTCAAGATGAAATCGACATTTAAAGTATGTGTAAATCCTAAATCTGAGTGACATGTGGCAGCTACTCAGCCCGTGCCACATCAGCAAGTTACGTCACTCCGGGAATTTTACTTCGGGAGTTTCACCACCGGAAAATGACCTAAGTCCTGAAGTCCTAAAATGGACATGAGTCATCTGATCTGAAGAACACTTTAGGAGAATTCTCAACCGTTGATCAAGTACAATGGAAGGTTAGCGTAAGTGGAATAGTTGAAGTCCCAAAGTGGACATGAGTTGTCCGATATAAAGAACACTTCGAGAGTATTATCAATCGTTGAAGATTATGGACATGTGTCTTTTATTCGGGATATTTGTAAAGAGGTTGCAAGTCATCCAGGACAAAGTCCCGAAGTACCGACAGTCATCCAACTCATCAGGATATTTGTAAAAAGGCTGGAAGTCATGAGGGACAAAGTCCCGAAGTACCTATAGTCATCCAACTCATCAGGAGATTTGTAAAAAGGATGGAAGTCATGAAGGATGAAGTCCCAAAGTACTGACATTCGTCCATCTCATCGGGAGATTAAAACATGATCGTTGATTTTGTTAAGTGATCAAGCACTCATTTGGCCTGGCGCCTGGTCACCACCTGTGGTCATATGGGATAAGAGAAATAAAGGTAAAATATAATATGTCGCTTAAGTTGATTATCCTGTGGTTTTGAGTTTTCAGTCATATGTAAATGGTTTGAAGGAAGCGCCTCAACAGAACATGATTTATGTAGTATTAACAAACATTATGGTTAAGTTAAATGAAGAGGTGTGATCGTCCAAACGAAAGGACACAATACGTTATATATCACACCAGTTTGAAGATTATATAAACGAGATAGAGTGGTGAGAAGAAAGTGTCTATTTAGTCTGAATCATAAGATATATTAAATCATAGAAGCAGAGAGAGAAGTAGTGAAGACATGATATAAAAGTTTTCCAGATTCAAAAATCAAGGGTGGTTGGGTGGTGCAAGGGAAGGTTGGAGCCTACAAGGGAGTAGGTGTTTCCTTGTCATATGCAACTGACTAAACAGGGGGTCGAAGCCTCCTACCAATTGGTACTGGTGAACAATGGTGTGGGTGCATCATGATCAATTGGTGTTGATATAAGAGGAAGAACATCTTCCTTCTATACATGTAAAAAAAAAATTTGCAGTTAATAGAAAAGTGTTTGTTGTTTTCCCAATTGGGTTCCATGATAAAATTTTGTGTTAAAATTTTGTTTGCATTAAGAAAAGAAAATTGATAAAATTATTGTGTCACTGATTCACCCCCCCCTCTCAGTGACTGGATCTGATCCTTCAATTGGTATCAGAATGGATCAGTAGTTGAAGATGTCATAAAAAATCCCCCTATTTGATGGTGAAGACTATGTATTCTGGAGTGTTAGAATGAAAAGCTATCTGATGTCCATTGTAATGGAAGTATGAACATTAGTTGAAAAAGGGATATGATGTTCCAAAAGCCACTCCCATAGAAGCAGAAGACAAGAAAATTTTTGGGAACATGAAAAGGATTTAAACATACTTCAAGCTGGACTGAGTAAGAAAATCCTTGCTAAAATACTAAACTGTAATAATGCAAAACAACTCTGGGATAAATTGGAAACAATATATGCAGGAGATTCCAAGGTGAAGAGGGACAAACTCCAGACTCTCAAAGTACAATATGAAGGTCTAAAAATGAAGGATGAAGAAAATATCTCAGAGTACTTCGAAAGAGTTGATAATATTGTTAATGCAATCAAAGGTTTGGGAGTATAAGTGTCAGACAATGAGCTAGTTGAAAAAATACTAAGAACACTACCTATTCTATACAATCCTAAAGTGTCCACTCTTGAAGATCGAGAAAATCTAGATAAACTCACCATGGATGAATTTTATGGAATTCTCATAGCCTATGAGTTAATATTAGGTCATGAGAACCTCCGACAAGGAGAGGCATCCTTCAAGGTTCTCAAGAAAACAAAAAATCATAAACAAAAACCTCAATCCAGCCATCATGAAGAATCTGATGTAGAAGAAGCCAATTTTATTAAAAAACTTCAGAAAGGATCAAGGAAGTACAAAGGCACATTGTCTTTCAAATATTTTAACTGTGGCAAGGTTGGCCATTTTTCTTCCAAGTGTCCCTATCCCAAGGAGGACCCTGAAGATGAAGAGGACAAAAATAAACAATACAAGAAGAAGGAAAAACCCAATTACAAGAAAACATTTTACAAAGGGAAAAATATTTTTTACTCAAAAGAAGAAAACAACAGTTCATCAGAGTCTAGTGACAGTGATGATGATGAAGTCCTTTTTATAGGTATTGAAGAGCCTAATGAGATAGAATATATTGAGCATGAGAAAGAGTCAGAAGTTGAAGCAAAGGTTAATATGGAAGGAGAACTTCTTAGTGCCTTGGATGAATTAAGAATATACAAAACCAGATATAGATAGTTGAAATGTTATGTAGTTGAACAAAAAGAAAAACATGAACAGAAAGAAAAAGAGATGGAGAAACTCATGAGAAACCTGAAAAACCAAATCCTAGAAGCAAATAGGATGGAAGAAAGTC
>ML790392.1:92077-107416 GCA_009831015.1 Picea engelmannii | reverse complement strand
TGGACCTTTCGGAAACACCTGTGGAGCAGATGCAGACTCACCTGAAGTAGAAATAGGGGGTTGTAGGACACAAGTGTCTACAACCAGAAGAAATGCAAGTGGATCCAAAAGAACAACACAGAGAGATCTAGTTATTATTTACCAAGCTTAAACCTACTTCATACAGTTATAATCTAGATCTAACACAATAACACAACAACAAAATAACAAAAGCAAAGAACACAACATCAACCACAGAGACACAAAATATATGTGGTTCACCCTCTCCCTAGGGGTACGTCCACAAAACTGCGTTTCTTGATATTATGTGAAAAGATACTGTTATATATGTGCTCTTAGCTTGCATATCTCTCTCTCTTTCTATTCTTCTCTCCCCTCCCTGTGCACCCAACGACAGGGTTGATCTTTGCACCCAACTGAATATCTTACAATACCAGAGTGCTCTCTCACAACAACAATCACTCTCTCAATCCAAAATGATGAACAACTAACAGCGAACCCAGAACGAACCCATCCCAGGTCCTTTAGACCTTTATTTATACATTACATTGACTCTGAGATAGCCTTAGGCTGAAACCTAGGTTTCAAAACCCTAAATACCAAAACCCTAGGTGTCTAAAACCCTAGGTCAACTTGACCCATGTTTTTTGGGCTTCGCTAGCCTGTCTTTCAGTCTTTCCCGCGAGCTGCTCCAAAGCATCCATTGGTGGTTTTTATCTCTTGACGAGTTTTCCATGATCCATCTTCCTTTCTTATCCATCCTCCTCGATCTTCTCATCCAACGACTCATTTTCCCTTACTTCGCTCCTTGTTTTCTGCTCCTTTGGCCAATTCGACCCATTCTCAGTCAATATGCTTTCCGTGTAGTTTGTACTTCATCTTTTCTCTTCCTTTTTCTTCGCTTTCTTCCTTAATCCATAACCAAGGGCCAACAAGAGATGACATGCATTGCAGAAACATGATCATATCAAGTCATGATCGTTGGATACATAAGCGCCAGATCAATGACATGGATAGATTGCAGAGAGCGAAGGAGAATTAAACAACTTGTTATTTCCAATCCCACAATTATTCTAGACCATCATATATTATAGAATCAAATATCGACAAATATGGTTGATCCACTAAATGATCATATTAAGTCGTGACCGTTGGATATGAAAGAAAATATTAAGGGTAGGGATTGATTGCGAAGAACATAGGGAGAATTAAACAACGCGTTAATTCCAATATTGCAATTAGTCTATACTGTCGATCGTCACCCACCAAATAGATCTATGGTTCGCATTAGTTCCACAATCAACGAGCAGTTTTTCCATTGCGGAGCTCGACGATAGTTTTTAACATCGTGCTAGTTGGGACTCTGCAATCATCCTTGATCATTGATATACTCCAAGACCATTCTCGACCGATGGATCAAATTGAGTGGAAGGATAGGATAAGCAAGGAAAAAGGGCTGAGATTCTGAATACCTGAATTCCCGATAGCCATTGGATAACTTTAAGTGGAAGGATAGGATAAGAAAAGAAGAAGACCTGTTGAATTTAAACCAAGGAAAAGAAGCATTACAGACAGATCAATTCGTCGATCTAAGATCACGATCAACGAAAAACCTTGATTTCAGTTAAAATTTGTGAGGAGGTTACACTCCGGGGAATCTCACTTCGGGAGAACTGAGAAGAGGATAAATTGAATTACCCGAAGTCTCGAAGGCCGAAATCTCGAAGTGGATATGAGTCATTTGATCAGAGGAACACTTCAGGAAGTATCCTGATCGTTATATCAAGGAGAAGAATATGTTCCACATCGGGAGATCTATGTCAGCAAGGACACGTGACACAATCAGATAATGACAAGTGTCAAGATGAAATTGACATATAAGGTACATGTAAATCATGAATCTGAGTGACACGTGGAAACTAATCATCCCGTGCCACATCATCAAGTGACGTCAGCAAGTTACATCACTCCGAGAGTTTTACTTCGAGAGTTTCACCACTAGCAAATTACCTAAGTCTCGAAGTCCCAAAAGCTGAAGTCCCTAAGTGGACATGAGTCGTCCGATCTGAAGAACACTTCGAGAGAATTCTCAACCATTGATCAAGTACAGTGGAAGGTTAGCATAAGTGGAATATCCAAAGTCCCGAAGTGGACATGAGTCATCTGATCTAAAGAACACTTCAGGAGTATTCTCAACCATTGGAGATTATGGACACGCATCTTTTATTCAGGAGATTTGTAAAAAGGCTGCAAGTTGCGAGAGACAAAGTCTCGAAGTATCGACAATCGTCCATCTCATCGGGATATTTGTAAAAAGGCTAGAATTTGTGAGGGATGAAGTCCCAAAGTACCGGCAGTCATCCAACTCATTGAAATATTTGTAAAAAGGATGGAAGTCGCGAAGGACAAATTCCCTAAGTACCGATAGTCGTCCATCTCATCGAGAGATTAAAACGTGACCGTTGATTTTGTTAAGTGATCAAGCACTCACTTGGCCTGGCACATGGTCACCACCTGTGATCATATGGGATAAGAGAAATAAAGGTAAAATATAATACATCACTTAAGTTGATTAGCCTGTGGTTTTGAGTTTTCGGTCATATGTAAATGGTTTGAAGGAAGCACCTTAGCAGAACGCGATTTTTGTAGTATTAACAGAGATTATGGTTAATTTAAATGAAGAGGTTTGATGGTCCAAACGAAAGGACACAATACGTTATATCTCACACTAGTTTGAATATTATGTAAACAATATAGAGTGGTAATAAGAAAGTGTCTTTGCAGTCCGAATAAGAAGATATATTAAATCACAAAAGCAAAGAGAGAAGTAGTGAAGACATGATACAAAAGTTGTCCAGATTCAGAAATCAAGGGTGGTTGGGTGGTGAAAGGGTAGGTTTGAGCCTGCAGAGGAGTAGGTGCTTCCTTGTTAGTCGCAAGTTACTAAACAGGGGGTCGGAGCCTCCTACCAGTTGGTGTTGGTGGACAAGGGTGTGGGTGCATCTTGATCAGTTGGTGCTGATCTAAGAGGAAGAACATATTCCTTCTATGTAACATGTAAAAAAAGTTTTTGCAATTAATAGAAAAGTGTTTGTGGTTTTCCCAATTAGGTTCCACGATAAAATATTGTGTTAAAATTTTGTTTACATTAACAAAATAAAATTGATAAAACTATTGTGTCACTGATTCACCCCCCCTTCTCAGTGACATGATCTGATCCTTGAACATGTACCTCAACCAAAATCCCTCATCAATTTCATCATACAAATATGATTTGTACCTCTGTAATAGACCTAGTGTATATGATCACATACCTGCAAACCTTCCTTAACTTTAACAACAAGAGACTAACATTTTCATCAAACTTTACTTTAGTCTCACATGACTAATTTTGGATTAGTCAAAAACCCTAACTTGAAATAATCATAACTATGTGCCTGTAATGAATAAATACTTGAAAATGGTACACAATTTTATTCAGTGTCTGTTTTGCAATTCCTCCGGATTTCACTACTTGGAACCTCTCAAAAAATGAGTTATAGCAAAAATGGCATACCTTGTTGAATTTTGGATTATTCTAGAGAGTGAACTTGTAGAGCATGCCCCACAAGGAATATTTGGTGTATGGATCTGAAAATTGTACACAACATACTGTAGATGGTACTCTAACAAATACATTTGGTCTTACTGAATTTGGATCTGTTATGAATAAGTTATGATGTTTTTACCCAAAAAACCTGTTTTAGACTAGTTTCAGGACTAGCAACAAACCCTATTTTCCACGACGTGTAACTCCAAAAATACAACAACCCACAAGCTGAAATTTGTATCATAGTTACTTGAATATGTTTTCTCAATGGCCTCAAAATCTCACAGTCTGAATCATTTTAGAAAAACATTTATTGCAAAAATGGTGAGATGACCTGTAAATAACATACCTTAGAAAGCATCATCAAAATAATTTATCCTCCCTTGAATTCCGACCTTCTTTACTTCAACTTCTCTCTGAAATTCATCTTAGATACAATTTTGTTACCTCATTCACCTATAGATATTCAATATTCTCAAGTGTGATTAAAATGAGAGAGCCTTGCCTCTTATTTATACTTTCATGTAGCTTCCTCAAGGGGTTACCTTTTAACCATATTAACGCACTTTCCTTATTTTAGGGTTAACCCACTTCTAACCACTTGTAACTTAGTAATTTCTCCATTAAATTTATTATTTAAATAATTTATTTTTTATTCACTTTGACTTATAGTACACTCATCACTTCACTTTATTATTTACCTTCTAAAATCTCTTAAACCACTTTGACTACTTTGACCTTTTGGGGCTTCTAGATGACTCATGAGGGTTCTCCAACTTCACATGGCCATAACTCTATAAATGTGAGGAGTTATGTGACGTTCCAAATACCACTGGAAATGGAATGACATGTAATATCCATTTAGAATAGCCTTGCCTACAAATATATCAAAACTCATACCATTATCCATCAAACAAACTTGGGTCCATTACCCAAACCTGGGTTCTCCAACTTCTCATGGCCATAACTCTCTAACTGTGAGGAGTTATGTGACATTCCACATACCACCAGATATGGAATGACATGTAATATCCATATAAAATATTATTACCTTCAAATATATTAAAAATTATACCATTATACATGAAACAACCTTGGGTCCATTACCCAAACCTTTGTGCTACCAGAATTATCTATCATACTTTCTCCAAGGGTTGACATCAATCACTAAGGGTTGAAATCAATCTACAATATCACTATCCAATGGTTGAAATCAATGACAACCAACAATCCATACCAACTTTCCATCAACCTAAGCCAAATGTCTGACAATTGGCTTACATAAGGTGTTTCCCCCTGAAGGTGTATGTAAGGGTTGCATGCTTGGGAAGCATCATCAGGCACCTTTCAAATTTGGACAAGTGTGGTGAGAATAGAACCCACTAGAACTGGTTCACAATGATGTTTGTTCTATTAACTTACCTCCACTGGTAGGTGCAAGGTACATTTTGGCTTTCATTGATGATTTCTCTTGTTTCACATGGGTCTTTTTCCTGAAGAATAAAAATATCGTCTTTGAGAAGTTCAAATAATTATGGTACTTTACTCAAAAAAAATGTGGTCGACCCATTAAGTTCTTGAGATCAAACAATGGTGGTGAGTATGTTAATCGACTCTTTGAACATTACCTGCTTCAATCTGGTATTGATTGGCAGAGGTCGGTTCGTCACACACCACAACAAAATGGAGTTGCAGAATGCAAGAACTGGACATTGGTAAAAATGGCTAGATGTATTGTGTAGGCTAAAGACCTGCCTCCTTTATTCTAGGCTGAAGTGGTGTATTATTCCAATTATCTTCTCAATCGCATCTCGACTCAATTATTTCCTTCCATGAGTCCATTCAAACAATGGTATGGGAAGAAACCTTCTATTGGACACCTCTGTGTGTTCAGATGTGTTTCTTGGGCTCACATTCTTGATGATTTTATAAAGAAACTGGATGTAAATATTCATGCTTGCATCATGAAGGGATACTATAAAGAGTCAAAAGCCTATTGACTGTTTGATCCTATCTGATGACAGATGATTATCCGACACAATGTTTGGTTTGATGAGAAGTCTTCCAGAATCAAGTTGTTGAATGCCTCCTCTAGATTGCTTCAAGCTTCTCCCCTTGATGATAGTTTTCTTGCTCGTATCTTCAGTTCTTTGACTGGTCCATCGAATCTTATTCCTATTCCAACTCAATCATTGATCTTTGAGTTGAATAGTAAAACATCTTATATTTCAATTGGTCCACTGACTGCAGACCCTCCGACTTCTGATCCTTCTCCTAAAATGAACCAAAACTCACCTATTTCTTCTCTACCTTGTTGGGCTGCCAAGACCATTGAAGCCACTGAAGCTGATGCTGGAGATGCCTCCTACAAATGACAAACGCAAAGTTAGAAGCGACATGCCAGTGTTTCCCTCATGAATTTTGTCCTTGAAACCTATGATCTTGTTACCTACTATGATGCTGAAGGACGACCCGAATGGGAACAAGCCATGAAGACTGAGATTGATTCCTTGTCGAAGAATCAAACCTGGGACTTAGTTCCCCAACCTCATGGAAAGAACATTGTGAAGTGTCGATGGGTCTACAGGACCAAATTTACCTCTGAAGGTGTTGTTGAGTGACATAAAGCATGCATTTTCGTGAAGGGATTTTCTCAACAGGAAGGTATTGAATACACTGAAAAATTTTCTCCTATTGCAAAGATGAACTCAGTTTGCTTAATTTTTTCCCTTCCTGCTTGTTTTGGATGGTAGCTTCATTAGATGGATGTGAAGAGATATTTTCTTCACGAAAACCTCTCTGAAGAAATTTATATGGAACAACCACCTGGCTTTGAGATGGATTCCAATTTTATTTATCGACTAAAGAAGTTTTTTTATGGTTTGAACCAGGCCCCCCAAGCTTGGTATGCTAATATTAAAAGTTTCTTTCTTGGGATAGGCTTTAAACGATATGAATTTGTTCACAGTCTGTATGTTCTCCACTCCAACGGAGACACCTTGATTGTTGTTGTATACGTCGATGAATTAATCATTACTGGAAATACTAATGCTCTCATATTTATATTGAAGAAATAACTTGTTGACGCCTTTGACATGACAGATCTTGGCACTCTGCATTATTTTTTGGGTCTTCAAGTATTACCACTGTGTTATGGTTTTTTTATTTCCCAATATAAATATGTAATGTATCTGTTGACACATTTTAGGATGGCTGATTGAAATCCTTGTGCCACTCATTTTTAGTCTAGAATGAAGCTTACTAAAACCTATCAAACCCCCATTGTAAATGCTACACTCTATCGAAAACTGGTTAGAAGTCTTATTTATATTTTTTGTTATTAGTGTGGTTTCTCAGTTCATGCAGGATCCCATAGAAATCCATTGGAAAGAAGTCAAACACATTGTTTGATATCTAAAGGGTACCCTACACTTTGGTATCAAATATTGTCATAGTTCAGATTTACTTGTCGGCTTCACTGACTCTAATTGGGTTAGCGATGGAGATGACCGGAGGTCCACTTCTAGGTACGTCTTTCGCTATAGCATTGGACCTTTGGTGTGGTCACGTAAGAAACATAAGGTACTCTCTCTATCAACCACCAAAGTAGAATATTGTGGCATTGTTCAAGCATGTACTAAAGCAGTTTGGATTCATCAAATTTTGGGTGAGCTTGGATTTCATGTTCATACCTTGACTACAATATTCTATGATAATCAAAGTGCCATATGTTGACTCTTAAAATCATCATGAATTCACCATCCTGTAAAGAATTTCAACGTATAATTTTTGAAAAAATGATATATATATATATATATATATATATATATATATATATATATATATATATACTAAGTAAACTAATAAGTTGGACCCCCTATAATGTTGTTTAAAAAATTCAAAGATGATCCTGTTAAAAGGATACTTGGAACTGATGTGATTGGAAGGCATACATTTTGTTTATACAACATGAGCTTGGTATTTTCTTCTCAGTACAGGTGATTGATAACAGTTTGCATCAAAATATTACTAAAATTCCCTATGTGTTGACGGGCAAATTTGACATGCCGTCAACTGGAAGAATAGATCTGGTCCGGGGTTGTCTAAATAACCCAAGCCGTTTGGTGTAACCTATTCTGATGGGTTTAATGGCTCCATTAGCCAACTAGGGTCCTAAAGATAGAAAAATAAAATAAACTAACTAAAGAAAAGATTCTAACAATCGACACAATAATTACAAATATTTATATAAGAATGTGAATATACAAATGATTATGAACAATTTATATACAGTTTACAAGGTTTGCATGAAATCTTGCGAAAATGATTGTTTGATAAAGTTCAAGAATCAAATATGAACAACACTTTTTATTTATTTATTTAAGATATTAAACGAATAAATACTAAATGAATACAATTGAAACAGTGACACAAAAACAGTCAAAACTAATTAATGTAATCATCGTTTCATTCATAAACAACTTAACTAAATAACACACAGAATAACATGTAGTTGATCAATAAAACTAGTATTATCTTTCTGTGTTGTATGAGCTCCTAGATGTACTGTTGTTAAGGAAAACCTATGAAAAAACAATACTAGCACTTCCAGAATACATTCAAAGAAGTATTTTCTATTGGAGTAAATTAATAACAACAGGAAAACAACTAATTAAAAATCATGTGATCTTAAGATAATCAATATTTAAGAACGAAACAAAACTCAATTCTGAGTATTGATATTACCCATCATTTAACATTAGAAATAAATTCCACAATAATCAAATGATCGATTGATCACACATAAAAAATGGAATAAGAAATTATGGACAACATATAACATTTAATAGTATGAAAACACCATATGATGACAAGCTAAAGCTAAAATAAACCATAATAACATTCTCATAATACAATAGTAATGAAATAATGAAATGGAATAAACATCGCATAGGTCTAAATCCAAAGATGAATTGATTTCCCATATTCTTTCTCAAAATCACATGCCCATATTGTAGTCCTCGAAGAATTTTTAAGATAATAGACTCTTAAAGATTGAAAAAAAATTAATACATAAATGATAACAATTAACCATGTATTGATAAAATATACTAAAGCTAATTTAAATCAATGCATAATCAATTATTCAAATAATATGAATATATTATAATGAAAATAAAACCATTTTACTTACAGGACAAAAGCCATTAAGCAACCTGGAATTCCATATTCTTCTTTGAAAATACTCATCCATTCTCTCAAAGACTCCAACCATCTGTTACTCCATTTGAAAAGAAGAAAAGTTTACAAAATAAACAATATACAAAAGAGAAAGGATAAAAATCCTCCTCTCCAATTCTTGGATCCCCATGGCTCTGAACTTTCTCATATATTTATACAATGAATGAACAGTCTGGGCATCACTATTAATTTTCGTCACCTAAAATTTGCCTCGTAAAAAGACATCAATATCTCTCAAATCGTGCATTGTTTTGGGAAAATCTCTACGCAAAAGGTAAATGGGTCCATTTGGGTTCTGGGTTTTCAACCGTTTCTTCAAATTCTTCACGGTTTGGCTGCAATCAGTTCTGCAAAATCGCCTATCTGATCTTGACGTCTTTCCAAATTTTATCTGTTGTTGCTCATAAAATTATTTGTAGCAATCCAAAATTATTTTTGGATTAATCATCTTGAACGTATTTGGATAATAAAATCAATCCATGATCAGATCCGTATCAAATATTTGATAATATAAACCTATGAAACAAAAAGAAACCTAAATTAATAACCTAAAAATTGTGAATAAAACAAAACCTAGAAAAACAAAAAATGAATTTAAACTAACTATAACTTATAAACAAACATTGTTTATAATTTTCTTTCAAATATGATCTTAAAATTCTAGAAGCTTCAATTTAATGGAGAATAGAAAAATATTAATTTTGATTTTTTACAAATGATAGATAATTCTTTTATTATTATTATTTTGAAATGAGATGCAAAATGAAAAAAGAATTTAATTAATTAATATCACCAAATGATTTCATGAAAATGAGAAACCAACCAAGATATTATTTGATGAAGTATTGAACACATTATTCAAAATAGTCAAACTTCCTAATGAGCAAAAGAAAGAACACATAATCATAATTTAAACGAAAGTAAACAGTTGAGAAAGATTAACGTTTTTGTGTAAATTGAGATTTCTATGCCTGTTTCTAAATTTTGACATATACTCTTGTAATTAATGTCTCATACTATAGTGAATGTCTTAAGTTTGTCTCAAAGCAAGCCAAATTATGGAACTATTTGAAAAGGTTGATTCTATAGCTCATTATAATTATCAAGATTCTAATGGGGGGCCTTTAAATTTTGTAAAACTTTAGGGGGAGTTGTTGGGGCCCAATAAATGGCGACTTACTGGGTGAAGCAGTTACCTCTGATCTGGTAAGATTTCATCTCAGGAAGAAAAAAATAAGACTGATAAAATGATTTAAGCTCCCTGAAATAAATTCACTCTGAGACCATATAGTATTAGGATAAGCTCAATGTTATAACCAGACAATAGAATTTTCTTTGCAGAAGATTATGATCTGAAATAATGTCTTAATCAAAGAGTCACGATGTTTATAAAAGAACTTCAATACCGTTGACAGAGCCACTGCTGCCAGCAGGCCTTTATAGCCTCGACAAGGATGTCATTTAACCCAATCAAATGCCTTAATCCCATCCAATAGTTGTATCCACATGATGTATACTTCCATAAAAGTTAATTTAAAAACATATACCTGCTACCTCTCAACCCAACATTGCTTCGTTGCCAACAGGTCTGTTCAGTACCCTGATGAAGTTGTCTTGGTATCATGTTTGCATTTACTCGCTGCCAGCGAACTTGTTCAGTACCCTGACAGGTTTACACACACTTCCCACACATAAGTGCTTTCCACCCTCTTATGCCACTTTTAAATATTAATACAATTATAGATTTCTTGATGACAAAGAGAGCGGAGTGATACTGAAGGTTAATTGCAATACAGATGAATAGTTGATCATGTTATTTATTTTCTTTCAAAACTGGAAGTTTTATCATGGTTTAGAGATTTTAGATTTCATTTAAGAAATCATCTAGAGAATGAGAAAGAACTTAAAAGTGATTCCTTAAGAATATGGACATCGTAAAAAGTTTAAAGATCATCGTAATTCTCAAAGATTTAAACCATATCTCTGGTGTAATACTCTGACAAAGACAATTTGAGGACAAAATGAAAGTGACAATTGACTTAAAAATCAATTGTCTGAGATATATCTTAATATCATGACCTCTTTGAACTTATTTCAATTTGCTTTAAAAACACAAGTCTTAAAATAAATGCTTCCTTCGACAATAGCTCTTTGATCATAAATATTTTGATTCAAAAAGACAAATAAGAAGGAAACTCATTCAAAGCAATCAAAGAAAACAAAAAACACACAACAAACCAAATCAAATTTTATTAATGGGATTCAAAATCATAAGTACACAAAATCAAAACAGTAAAAGAAAACTTTTCAAGAAACGATTTTGGCCAAAGATAAACTTGATCTTTTGGATCCACTATCATCTCACTGTAAAATAAAGGAAGAACTAAATCGTATAAAATATCATGTGTGAGCAAGTTCTTTTCTTAATATAGTGATGGATGAGATGCTACTTTGACCAAACATTATTATTCAAAATAAAAGAGACTAAAAGAAAATAGAAAAATCCTTATTAAGATGAGTGCAGTCCTACTCATGGAACCTTGGGTCAAGGTTGAATTGATAGTTCAAATTTACTTATCTCTTTACTTTCCATTTAAAATTTTCATGATGATACTACGTTTTCGAAAAGAAATATTCAATGAAAAACAGAGAGAAAAAGATTTAAAGTGGACTTCCCTGACAACATTCATATTATGGTTCTCTTGGTGTACCCACTTGTGTTCATAACTKCATTATTACACAAATAAATATTGATAAATAAAACTAAAGGAAACCTACTCCTAAACCTACTCTAAAATACTAAATAGATCAAAACACTAAGTAAAATCRTATTTCTAGTGCAGCCACAAGAGCATCTTCAATCCTGCATGGCATAGAAAATTGAAAATCAGAATAAAAGAATGTAGTATTTGTAGATGCAAAAGAAATATGTCATGCTTACCTCCTATATATTCATTTAAAAACAAAACAAGCACGACCTTACCATTCTTTTGAAACTTCTTGATGTATGAATCCTCCAACCATTCTGCAATATGGTCATGATATGGGTCATAATGCCATGGAAGAGGATAAGTAAGTTTGGAAAACTTTTCATTATTATAGGGACCTGACATAACCATCAACCAAGGCCGAAGTGTTGCATCCTCCTGACAATTCTCCAAGTGTTCATCAATTTCTTCACATGAAGAATCTAAGAGAATCATGTTATGCTTACTTCCTATATATTTAGGTAAAAACAAAGCAAGCACAACTTTATCTTTATTATGTAGATTTTTCATATACGAATCTTCAAGTCAATCTAAGATCATTTCTTAAAAATTAGGATGCAAACTATGAATTTGATGAAATGGATATATCAATGGGGAACACATCATAAGAGGATTCATGACATCGGTTAGATTATTGGTTTGAATGCTTCCTTTGATGATATTGATCGTTTCAAAATGTGAAGCATAAACATTAAAATTCAAACTAATCAAAGAACAAATATGCAATGTAGAATATTCAATCTCCATAAGAATGAGTGCATTGTTTTTTTCAAAAATAAATCGTGTAAAATCATCTTGCAACATATATTTTTCCCATGCAAGTGATGAAAGTGAGAGAGCGTCAAATCCGATTTCATAAATGTCATGTTTGAAATTAATTTCACCAAATATTGACATATCGAAAAGATTAGATTGTGATGGAAAAGCGTATGATACCGTGGATAAAATACCATGCACACAAGAATCTAAGAAGAGATCGGGATATAAAGAGTAAAATGAATTAGAAATGAGCATGTGAAAATATTCTCTTGAGTTATGATAATTAACAATGGTATTATCGAGACATTCATCTTCACTTGCCTTAATACTTTCACTCTCTTTTGGTGATAAATCCTTCAACATAATATGATCATCTAAATTTGCCTCCTGTATGATAGATAATTCGAAACTTTCATGACAAACATCTGATCTTTCTTGTGGATGAGGTATGATTTGTAGATGAGGATTTAAGGTTTCTTCTTCCAATTGCAGATCTACATCTCTAATCAGTTTCATTGAAATGTTAGAATGCTTAAGATCGTTTTCATCACCTAAGAGTTCTTTAATAACTAAATTTAAGTACTGATTAGAGCAAGGGTTAGAAGAATATGGACATTCATATTGACCCAACATCAAATCTTCTTCCACGATGGTCGAGGACCGAGTATACAATGATTCAAAGGAAAAATTAATTTGATTGTCAATAAGAACATTTTTAATAGATTTTACCTCCCTTGCTTGTTGAAAATTTTTGGATGGATTCCTCTCATCCTATAAACAAAATTCTTTTCGCAATTGACTGATAGGATTTGTAACTGATTCATCATTTGCGATTGAATATGACTCGATAAAAGGGATGCAAGCATCATAGAGGAGATTTAGTACAAATGACATGTCATCAAGATTAAATTTACAGAATACATGATGGATTCTTGTTAAAAAGTCTTCTGAAGATGAATTTCCATTGATTAGTAAAGTATGAAATTCTTCACATAATTGATTGTAATCATATTTTTCAAAAGCATCTAAAAATTCATCTACAAACTGAAACGAATCAATAATGTGATATGCTGGAAAAGACTCAAACCAATGTTTAATCCAACCCCTGAAAGTAAAAGCAAACAATCTACACAAAACCTTTAAATCATAAATATCATGCTTGCTGCATTTACACCAAAAGTTGTTAATATGGTCTTTTGCTGATACATTCCCCCCACCATCAAAGGTGAGTTTGGACAAGAGAGAGATTGTCTTGTGGGAATATCAGGTAATGAGAATTGGAAATCATGTTCCAACACAATGATTTGGGGAGCCATGGGAAATTATTTAAATTCGAAACAAAGACTCCTATAAGGCTATCTTGTCAATATGACCTACCTTTTAGTGCATTTCAAAATGACACAAGAGAAAAATTTATAAATCTGGAATTATGACAGGCTAAGGGGTAAAACATTTAATCATTAAATTTACCTCGGCCCTCCTTCTAGTGCCATTTGTTGATGGACAAATTTGACATGTCGTCAACTGGAAGAATAGATCTGGTCTGGGGTTGTCTAAATAACACAAGCCGTTTGGTGTAACCTATTCTGACGAGTTTAATGGCTATGTTAGCCAACTAGGGTCCTAAAGATAGAAAAATAAAATAAACTAACTAAAGAAAAGATTCTAACAATCGACACAATAATTACAAATATTTATATAAGAATGTGAATATACAAATGATTATGAATAGTTTATATACAGTTTACAAGGTTTGCATGAAATCTTGCGAAAATGATTGTTTGATAAAGTTTAAGAATCAAATATGAATAACACTTTTTTTTTTTTTTAATATATTAAATGAATAAATACTAAATGAATACGATTGAAACAGTGACACAAAACCAGTCAAAGCTAATTAATGTAATCATCGTTTCATTCATAAACAACTTAACTAAATAACACACAGAATAACATGTAGCTGATCAACGAAACTGGTATTATCTTTCTGTGTTGTATGAGCTCCTGCATGTACTGTTGTTAAGGCAAAACTATAACAAAACAATACTAGCACTTCTAGAATACATTCAAAGAAGTATTTGATATTGGAGTAAATTAATAACAACAGGAAAACAACTAATTAAAAATCATGTGATCTTAAGATAATCAATATTTAAGAACGAAACAAAACTCAATTATGAGTATTGATATTATCCATCATTTAACATTAAAAATAAATTCCACAATAATCAAATGATCAATTGATCACACATAAAAAATGGAATAAGAAATTATGGACAACATATAACATTTAATAGTATGAAAACACCATATGATGACAAGCTAAAGCTAAAATCATCCATAATAACATTCTCATAATACAATAGTAATGAAATAATGAAATGGAATAAACATCACATAGGTCTAAACACAAAGATGAATTGTTTTCCCATATTCTTTCTCAAAATCACATGCCCATATTGTAGTCCTCGAAATTCTTTTAAGATAATAGACTCTTAAAGATTGAAAAAAAATTAATACATAAATGATAACAATTAACCATGTATTGATAAAATAGACTAAAGCTAATTTAAATCAACGCATAATCAATTATTCAAAGAATATGAAGATATTATAATGAAAATAAAACCATTTTACTTATAGTGACAAAAGCCATTAAGGAACCTGGAATTCCATATTCTTCTTTGAAAATACTCGTCCATTCTCCCAAAGATTCCAACCATCCGTTACTCCATTTGAAAAGAAGAAAAGTTTACAAAATAAACAATATACAAAAGAGAAAGGATAAAAATCCTCCTCTCCAATTCTTGGATCCCCATGGCTCTGAACTTTCTCATATATTTATACAATGAATGAACAATCTGGGCGTCACTATTAATTTTCACCACCTGAAATTTGCCTCGTAAAAAGACATCAATATCTCTCCAATCGTGCATTTTTTTGGGAAAATCTCTATTCTTAAGGTAAATGGGTCCATTTGGG
>ML790392.1:70707-90492 GCA_009831015.1 Picea engelmannii | reverse complement strand
TAGTTGAACAAAAATGTATGTGTGTTTTTTGGAGCTAAATAGTTGAAGTCAAAAGGCATTTGATGAAGAATTGCAGATAATGGTTGTTGATCTTTGTGTGTTTTACTTTCCACCTATTATCTTTGTGTTTGGGACATATATGTCTTGGAATCTTATGTTGTATAGCTCACATGTTTAGTTTTTTTTCAACTATCATATGCAAGAGAGTTATATCGTTGTCCATGGGTTTGTTTATTTGGTTTTTTGCACCCCACGACCTGATGCATTGAGTTCGGTGAATAGTGGTTTTGATTCATTTTGAGTTGGGGTTTGTATTCTTTACTTTCATTGTGCAAGACCAAACAAATGATGCTCCTGGTTAATATAAGCATGCACAAATTTGGGGTTTCATTGATTGAATGGTTAAGGGTTGCAACCACCTATTGTTGTGCTCTGTGCGATTCTAGTTTTCATCTGCAGTGTTCGGTACTACCAGTCCTGTATCCATTGCTCTTCAGTTGTCTATTATTCAAAATTGGTCTTACAACCCAAGGTTCTAGCAACTTCATTATGGTTTCATGCAAAGGGTTGCATGCAGGTTATGGGTTATCGATTTTCAAAAATGGAGAGACCCCACAAACTAATACACACCACTCAATGAATGGTAGTTGAAAACATGAGTTTGATTACGAACTAGGTTTGTAATTCTTGCATGCGAGCCCATGAAAGTTTTAAAAAGAGATTTTTGGGTTTAAAATCCTCGACATATCTGAGTTTATTTTTTCATGTATGCGATTCATATTTGGATTTATGGTTTGGATAAACTAGCGGTTGTCACAAACTAAAAATTACCTAGCTAGAATTTGGATTTGTTTGATAAGGGGTTGATATATGATGAAGTTAGTCATTCAAATAATAATAATAATGATTGTTCTCTGCTGGGAATGATGCTTGATGGTTTGCACTGTGGAATAACTTCAAAATTTACAAATTAATCGCAACAATGGTAGCATTGTGTAATTGAGGAAAATCGTTGGAAAATCAAAGTTCTGGAACATAAGTGAATAAATATTGACCATTGTGCATAGCATGATGAGAAAAAGATAATGAAGACTTTAAATAAATACTATTGGTGTCAACATAATTTTTTATTGTGACATTATGCAAGTCAAGAGTTTGAATAAATAATTTGGTTATGGCATAATGGATTATGATGAGTTGCAGATTGATGCATGTTTAAAACCATGAGATTGCATGTGGTTATAATTTTTATTATCATAAATGATTGAGGATAAAGGTGATCATAAACTCTGTAATTAATGCATGTCCATTTTACAATCCCCTATCATAAGTAACACTTTTCTCTCATTACAATCCGAATTCATTTTCCCAAATTTCTATTTTATTCCCATGCTTTAGTTATACTTGTGTAAAATATTTACAAAATTAAATTCATCAAAAGAGAGATATTTGATTTGTTCAGAGCTAACTATGTTTTCTAGCTGGAGTAATATGATTGAGACTTGATGCACTTGATCATGAGGTATTAATAAATCTGGTCATGGAAGAGAACAATCCACTTTACATTCCTGTCATATTTACCATTTTCTGCTCATTACAAATCTTGTCATTTAATCCCAAATCCCTTTCAAAATCCCTGTTCTAAATTTTTGATAGCTTTGAGAACATGAATTGCATGATGATTGTTGGCATGTATATTTTTATGAACAGAGCCATGTTTACATTTTTTTTTTGCAAAGTTTTAGATGAACTATTAGTTTAACTTTGGTTCTGATTTGTGTATATGTATATCAGTATGAGCTTTTTCAACAGGGGAAGTCATGGCAAGAGAGGAAAGAATAAAGGTAAAGGACTAGGTCCTTGGCAAAGAGGTAATAAGAGGATCTGATTTTCTACACATTTTGATGCAGATTCGAAAGAATTCAATTAGTTGTTGCAAACATGTTTTCTCAACTTGGCTGGCCAACAAGTCTATAGACCTCCACTTATACCTGAGAACCCTCATCCAAGTATCGGTAATCCAGTCCCAAACCATGTTTATGCTCCCTTAGTTAGACCAGAACATGATGGCTGGAAAAATGTTGCACATCCTCTTTCTAGACAGTCACATGGTTGACCAAATATTGATCACCCTCAATATCCTCCTTTCCATGCCTGCCCTATTGCTCCTTTCTTACATCAACAACCTATATCCCAAGCCACACATGACCATCATGCCAAGGCCAAGATCACTGATCTTGAGGATAGTCTAGAGAAGGAGAAAGAAATAGCATCTGAGTCAAAGTCATCACATGATTCATCACATTCAGTCACTTCACATGTGCAGGGAAATGATAAGAAATATTCTAAGGCAGCTTCATCAGTTGGGAGAAATGAAAGGGTTGAAAGTAGTCATAGCAAGAGAGGGGAAACCTTTCACAGAAAATATGGTTTTTCATGATTTTGTTGGTTTATTTTAGTATCTGTGTATAAACATATTTGCACTTTATCTAGGGACAGCTCATACTCTGACAGTTATATATTTTGGATAGCCTTATGATTGTTATGCTTCATGTTTTGGACAGATTTACGTAATGATTAAATTTTGGAAAAATTAATGACCTCCACATGGAGTGACAAGGGGAATTTTATTTCATCTTATGCATTTTAATGGCATGGGTTGTATGATGTAGCAAGTTGATGTGTCTTGCATCTAAGGTGTAAGTTACAAGGAGGAAATGGTTCATTAATTAGTCCAATTGAAATAGGGGGTTCCCACTTATTAGCTTTATTTAGTATCGTTATCATATTATTATTATCATTATTTAATTTATTGACAACCCTCCTATTAAGTAACTAATTGTTAGTTAATGAGTTAATTAAAAGTGGTTGAATGATTCAACTACCCTGGAGATGTTTAAAGGGGTAAGATGGACAAAGTAAAAGAGGATAACACTTGGTGCTGATAAGGTCTGCTCTTACTTCCAAGAGAGATTTCATTACTACTTCATTCATCTCTGATTTCTAAGCTAAGACACTTCTTGTGATAGTAGGGTCTGTTGAAGGTGACGAAAATATAGGACTAAGGAACATTGAATTCTAATATGCTTCCAGGTTGATTCTGTGTTTGATAGTCAACAGACTTCTTTTGTTTTCTGGATCAGTTTCTCAGTACCAAATAGGATTATTGTGCAGAGTCATAATAGAGTGCAAGTTGTGGTTGTTGACTTATCATTCTTGGTCTGATTTGAAGGCATCAGTGGCCTATGTGTGTGTTACCTTAGGTTGATAAACTTTCATATAGTCCATACTTTGAAAGTATGTGAAGTGTATTAGTTTTTACATAATGAATGAATAAAACCATTGATGGTTTTGCAGCTCTCTTGGTGTTTCTTATTTCTATCAGATTATGTGATTTTACTTCTCATTAAAATTATTATCTAAAAAAATCAAACTTCTTTATTTCAGTTTGCATTTGATAAATGATAAAAATATAATCGTTGGTCTTTAAGTAAATAGCTTAAAGGTTAACTGAATTTGTAATAAGGTTATAAATTAGGGTAATAATCCTGCCTATCTCGTCTTAGCCAAACGAGATTTGAAAAAATGTTGTGAGAATGACTTCCATTTATTTTACTCAACATTTTCTTTGGTGACCATACTGGGGATGAAGGACTCCATTTTCATTTCCCTAGTTTGTCTTTTTTGTACACTTGTAAATTTATTGTTTATATTTACTGCTTTAATTTATGCTTATTGTTTGTTTATAGCTTTTGTACTTTTGTTCCTATTTTTCTCTTGACTTGTGACTATACCTACTCAAAGATAGCCCAAACTAGGTGATATTCTAGAGGTTCAAACCATCATTACCCTTACCTTGTACAATCTCATTCTTGAGACTAACAATAGTCAGGCTGAACTGAATCATTCTTGAGAAGTTGTTTCTAAAGAGAGTCGAATTAGGGAACAGTGGGATACCCGTTAGAGGATGATTAGAAACCATCCTCTTGATTAATTTCCTATCATGACCGTGCCTACCCTTGATCAACCTAACATTCCTGAAGGCCCCGTCAATCAAAAAAATGTCTCATTTACCTTATTTCAAGAAATCCTCAAACATTCTCGTACTAGGGTTGAGTTACACCAACACTGGGAAGTTATTCCTGCTGAAGTCTATCTCCAACAAGACTTGGATGACCAAAGGAGATTATCCCTCGGAAAAATCCGACATTGGCACATGTTATGTCCTCTTCCTCCTGTATAGATCGACGAATACAAGGTCAATCACCTGAATTTCCTCTTATTTCTGAAATAGGAAGAAGAAAAGTTTTTTTCCAAGGACAAAAACCTAAGATTCATCATTCTTTGTATGATTTGGTGAGTTCCTCACTTTCTCCACTTCCCTACATCTTCAAAATGTTGGGCACTAGTAGTGGAACAGGAAGCGGTGGTTCTGAAGGTTGCACCAATAGTTCATCTTCCTCACAACCTTATGCTTTGAATTTGATTGGGAGTATCTATAGCCATGGTGTTCTTGTTCAATCTACCATAAACCTGACCAAATTCATTAAGAAATATGGATTATTTCAATTTGAGGAAGAGGATACTACTACTCTGTGGCATGTTTATTCTCCCTTGAATATTGCACCCACAGCAAATCCTTTTCCAAAGTTCAAAGATCATTTTCCTAAATTTTCGGGAAACGACACTATTTCCACAGAAGAGCATTTGATTTCTTTTTTGAATGCATGTCATAACATTGGTGCGAATTACAATGATACCTGTATGCGTCCATTTGTGAATTCTCTAGAAGGAAAAGTTGTGGCTGACTTCTTTGACTTGCCTCCAAAAATATTCTCCATCTGGGAAGATTTGGTCTATTGGTTCAAGTCCACTTTTGGACAGCCCAAGAGTCTAGCCGATTGGTTAAATGAGCACAATAACATTACATATAACAAAAGTGAAACCATTAAGGATTAAATCTTCGCTTCACCAAGTTATATAATCAAATACCTGAACTGATCAGACCTCAAAATCAAGCCACATTCATGAATTACTACAATGCTTTACCCTCTTCCTATCATCACATATTGCAAGAGAAAGCCATAGAAAATATTGGATCTGCCCTTCAGACTTGTTTGGAATACGAAGAGAAGCTAGACAAAATTGGTCTTCCTAAGGAATACTATGCCAAACAAACTAATATGTCTACCATTTTGTAGCTTATGCAAGACATTAATAATCGCATGATCTCTTTTGAAAGGAAGGCAATCACTTCTAATTCCACCATCGAGGCCTCTACCCAGGATGCTACTAAAAATTTCATGAGCAATAATTTTCAACCCAAGGCCATATTGCCCAAATCCTAGTGTAATTTTTGTGAACAACATCATGAGGAAAGAACTTGTGAAATCATGAAAAATGTGAGGGATCAAATCTTTGGCAAGAAACCAAATACTACTATAGATTGGGCCCCGCAGGATGATTTTATGGTAGTTAATACCATAAATAAATCATATGCTAGTAAGAGAAAAGTTGATTCTTCCAAGACTACTTTTTCCCCTAGCACATCCACTCAAAATACTGGCTCACAAGCTGCCCACCTTTCTACCAGCCATCAAGTCACCACTCCTACTTCAAAGTATAATATTTTAAATCAGTTGGATAATATAAAAGATGATGCTACTCTTTTGGATATGGTAATTATACCAGAACAACAACAACATCTTAGATATTTCATGGAAGGTAAAACTTCCAACAAATTCAATCTCATGGAAAATTATGATGAAGAAGAGTCTCATGTAAATAGTGTTGGGGCTCAAAAATGTCCTATTCTCATCCACCTTTCCCTTCATCATTCTACACATTTCATCGCCCCATTAACCTTTCACGATATCATTTCCATAAATATACTTGGGTTTCACCTTATTGTTCTCCACTTTATTCATTTTAGTATTAAAAGGGAATTTGTGATTAAATGTTAGAAAATTGACATGTTTTCATATATATCTCAAATATGTGTGAGCTTTGTAATGTGTAGGAATATGTGAAGGATTAATTCAAAAGGACTTCTCGAATACTTCCTCCACCATTCAATATTTGAGGAGATAATTCAAGCCCATTCCAAGGATAAGATCATGGAGATTTGGTTGGAATATCTTATCCAAGATATATGAGAGATATGTGTGAGGATTTGAAGGGATTATATTTTGTAATAATGGGAAATAGGTTGAGAGAAAAGTGGATTTGTAATAATGAGATGGTTATCTTATCTTCAAGGCTCTCATGTATAAAAGAGAGTGCTCTCTCTTCATGAGGATTCAAGTAGAAGAGGAATTAGGATTCAAGTTAGATTATGTAATTATAATTAGAGTAGTCATTAATGGTTGTCATTAGGATTCGAAAGAGAAAGGGATTCTTAGCTTTGATTCATGGTTTTGGTTTTCATGCTTTCATTATTCTGTTATGAAGATTGATTTGATTATTGAATATAAGATTGCTTCATTGGTGGGATCTCACATATGTTGTTGTGTCATTCAACTCTTCACTTGTTGTATCTACTTTTCCTTCATGTAGTTCTCCATTTCTAGATTAATTCCATTTACGCAATTTTCCATTCCTAGATTAATGATTCTATTTCAGTCGTGTGTTAGATTAATGATTCAATTTCCATCTTAGCTTAAACATTAGATTAGATTAGTCTCGCTTCAATCTTGCATATACTTTTCATGTGCTTCATCAGTTTATGAACCCCAGGTTGATAAATTAGATAGTTGGGAAAGTACTACAACTCAATTAATACAACATTAGTTCAGCCCAATATAACGACTGTCGTTCCCTTGTCACGATTGTTGTTCATTTTGCTGTTCCTTTTGTTGTTCATTTGAATGGAACAATTGTCGTTCCTTTTGTTATGATTGATGCCCCTTTGCAAGGGTTGCATCTCTAGAGGATGTGTATTGAAAACGGAAGGTAAGAACCTACGTAGGCAACAAGCAAAATGCTTGTGCCAACACCTACATTTGGATGATGCATAGAGGTTATATTTTAGCACATCTTTAGAGCCCAACAAATAGGATAGGTGTAAATAACTTTATGAGATCTGTGAATTACCCCCCTTTCTATATTTTTTTAAATATTTTAGACATAATATCCCATTGCTGCCTCATTGATGGTGGCTCAGGCCCAAGTGACATGTCAAAGATCGTTATGGAAGAGCTGGGACTCTCTTATACAAATGAAAATGCTAGAAGCATGCTCTCCTATAATAATCAACATCAATCCATGATTGGTGAGATCAAAGATGTAACCTTAGTACTTTGCACACATCCAAAAATACGTACCACCCTTAATATTCAAGTTATCAATATGCCTGTTATCAATTACTCAATTATTTTGGGGAGAGATTGGAAAGCCATAACGAGTGGTTACTTTTCTTTATATGGGTTGCATATATCTATCCCTAAGGATGGAAAGAATGTTATTTTTCTTAGAGAAGATCGTATATCACCTTACATTGAGAAAGTTCCTCGACTAAATTTCAATTACATTGAGGAAATCCTGGGTGTTTGCTCTATTTTCACAGAAGAAGATGGCGTGCCACATGAAAAGTTTGACTATGATGATGGAATGTGGCATATGCAATTTGATGGTGCATGCTCCAGTGAAGGAAATGGAGCTGGTATTATCCTTTACTCTCCTTAAAGGAAAAATTTATAACTTCTCCTTCAGGTTAGAATTCGCTTGCACCAACAATGTTTCCAAGTTTGAAGCCCTATTGTTAGGTATCGAGAATGATTATAATATCTTACCGTATTTAGTGATTCTGAGCTTGTAGTTAATATCATTAGAAAATATATATAACCCCAATAAAAAGCTTATGAAAAGATACACTCAGGCCGTTTGGGCCTTGATTTCAAATATGTTATCTTTCAACATCACTCACATAAAAAGGGAGCTTAACATAATGGATGATAGGTTGGCAGTTTTTGTTGCCTCTCCTACTCAATAGCTATTACCGTAGCGACCTGATTGCACTTTTATGTCTCTATGTCATCCACATATTCCTGACAATGTTGAATCATGGCAGGTTTTCAAAAATAATGAGGATATCTATGCTTTCTTACAAAATGAACCTCTTAAACCTAAGGAAATCATTTCTATTGAAGAAATCATTTCTATTGAAGATGATAAGTTTCCAAAAGGCTTGACTCCTCTTGAGAGTTCATTTTCAATGAGTGATGTTGGTAAAAAGGAAAATATTGTTGAAGAGGAGTCAAAGAGGAAAGCTGGAGACATTGTCTCAGTGAAAATTGGAACCTCAGATGATCCCAAGATTCTTAAAATAGGAGCCTAGTGTTCACAAGAGGAAAAAGAAAGATTCATGGATTTATTCTGTGAATTCAAAGAAGTCTTTTCTTGGTCATATGATGATCTTCATGGTTTTTATCCTAACATCATCCAACACGCCATTCCTATCAAGGAAGGATAAAAACCAAGAAGGTGGAGACAAAGGCCTATAAACCCTTCCCTTGAAGCTACTATCAGGAAGGAAGTCAAAAAGTTACTAAAAGCTCAAATCATCTTTCTGGTAAAGTATTATGAATGGGTCTCAAATCTGGTTCCTGTACAGAAGAAAACTAGTGAGATCAGGTTATGTGTTGACTTTCGTGATTTAAATAGAGCTAGCGTTAAAGATAAATTTCCGCTTCCTAACATGGATATGATCCTACAATAGGTAGTCAGGTCTCAAGTAATGTCCCTACTTGATGGTTTTTCTGGATACAATCAAATTAGAGTCAAGAGGATTGATAAGTATGAAACCAAATTCACCACCAAATGGGGAACTTTGCCTATAAGCGCATGAATTTTGGCCTGTCTAACGTAGGTGCCACATTCCAAAGAGTTATGTAAATAGATTTCGACGATTTTATCAGTAAGATAATTCAGGTTTACCTTGATGAGTTAACTGTTTATTCTAAAAACTAATTATATCATTTTGGTCATATTAGGAAAGTCTTTCTACATTGCATAAAATTTGGTATGTCATTGAATCCTTCTAAGTTTATTTTCAAAGTTACTCAAGGAAAACTCCTTGGTCATATTGTTTTTTACTGTGGTATAAGTATTGACCCTAAGAGAGTTGCTACAATTATCAACCTCCCTGCTCCTACCTCTAAGCAAAGTGTTCAAGATTTCATGGGAACCATTAACTTTGTTAGGAGGTTTGTTCCTGACTTCGCTATGATGGTTAAACCTATTCATAATTTTTTGAAGCAGGATAGAACCTTTTCTTGGAATGATGAGGTAGAAAATGGTTTTATAGGAATCAAGAAGGAAATTAGCTCTACACCAGTTTTAGCCAAGCCTGATTTTAATAAAGGCTTCATCATCTATACCAATGCCATAGAAGAGGCAATCTCTACCATCCTTCTGCAAGCTGATGAACAAAATCAAGAAAATCCTATAGCCTATATGAGTCAAAGTTTATCAGATGATGAGGTAAAGTATACTCTAATTGAAAAACATACTTTCACCTTGGTAAAGGCTATAGGGAAGTTCAAGCATTTTATTTTGGGCAAGCAAACGTAGGTAAGAGTCCCTTTGCCTGTAGTCAAGTTTTTGCTTACACAGACTCTTCTGTCAGGAAAACATGCTCATTAGCTTGCCAAGATTTAGGAACATGATTTAATGATCACCACAACCAAAACTATTATGGGAAGTGATCTAGATCTTCATCTGGATCAACACCCTGAACCAGGTGATTCTTTTGAAGAAGACGAGAATTCTTTGTCAGCATTATTGTACTTGGAAACTCTTGATATTAACTTGGTTAATCATCCTTGGTACAAGGATATCATATATTATCTTTTGTATCATAATTGCCCAAATCTTTTAGATTTGTATCAGTGTAGAAGATTACACTTGACAGCCCCAAAGTACCTCATCCTAGGGAACATGCTTTATCGTAGATTTGTTGATGGGATACTACTAACGTGTGTTGGTGATAATGTAGCCCAAAGAATATTAAATGAACTTCATGGATCCACAGATTATAAACTCCATATTGGTGGCCATTTTGCAACAAAGGCTACTTCTTTCAAGATCATCAGGGATGGTTATTTTTGGCCCTCAATTTTTCAAGGTTCTTTCAAGTTCATTCGAGCTTGTGAAAAATGTCAAAAGTTTTCTGGTAGGAAACAATTTTCAGCTATTCCTTTATAGCCATTTTTTTCTGATTTCCCATTGGCTAAATGGGGATTAGAATTCATCAACCCTGTCAACCCTCCATCATCTGTTGGACATGTATTTATCTTGATGGAAATAGATTACTTTACCAAGTGGACTGAAGTTGTCCCTCTTAAAAATGCACAGGATGAGCAGGTGATCAACTTCTTAGAATCTAATATCTTCGCACAATTTAGCCTTCCGCTCGAAATAATTTTAGATAATGGATCAACATTTAATCATGCAAAGTTTGCTATGTTTTTGAGTGAATTTGGAGTCAAACACTTCACCTTGTCCACCTATTACCAGCAGGGCAATGGGAAAGTTGATTCAACCAACAAGAACCTGGTCAAGATCCTAAAAATTATTATTGAGGAAAAGCCCCGTCAATGGCACACTCTTCTCACACACACACAATGGGATGATCGCACAACTGCCAAAAACAACACTGGCCATACCCTTTTCTCTCTCTTATATGGTCAGGAAGTTGTGATGCCTGTTGAACTTCAACTTACTTTCCTCCATTTAGCAATGTAGGCTGAGGAGTTAAATTACACTGATATTTCCCAAAGAATGAATGCTCTGTTGAATTTAGAAGAACAAAGAAACCATGCATTGGAAAATCTGAAGAGAAGGCAACAGACAATCAAGAAATATTCGACAAGCGTGCTAAATCTATCAAGTTTAAAGTGAATGAAAAAGTCTTTCTTTGGGACTCCACGCATGTTGATAAAGGCAAGCACTCCAAATTCCAAAAAATATGGCTAGGTCCTTACAATATCGCTCTATTAGTCAGAAATAATACTTACATGTTAAAGGACTTTGAAGAGTGGTTATTCTCTTTTACGACTAATGGATCACATTTGAAACATTATGTTGAGCCTAGCTAACTGTTACATTTTTTGAATCAATGTTTCTTTTAAATATCAGTTTAGGTTGTACAATTGCTTTATTCTTCTACACTTTATTTCATCAATAATGTTGCTTCACTTTCAGTTTTTCTTGAGGTTTGATTGCAACTTCATTTTTCATTTCACTATAGCTTTATTTCTTTGTTTCTTTACCCTCAATTTTTTGGACTTCATTTCATTTTGATTTAGATGAGTCATGTACAGCCACAGTTTTTCCTTGCTTGCATAAGTATGCTTGAGTACCAATAAGTAGATGAAACAGAAAGAAACACAATCACTTACGATCCGCAGCCTTGTCTCTTGTTGCATCTATGACCACTTTTATTAAATTTGAGTGTTAAAAGCTATTCCCCCTCTCGTCATTCCCTTTTCTACCTTCTGCCACCCCAAATTGAAAGAGCATACCAGAGAAAAAATAAAACTTTTAAGTATATAAACAAAAATATTCTCTATTTTCAAAACCTAAGAGCTAGGTTCAACCCAATATTATATTTCCTTCCCTGTGGAGTCTCTAGTGTTGACTCTTAAAATCAGCATGAAGTCACCAGCCTGCAAAGAATTGTAAGGCATATATAATTTTTTAAATATATATATATATATATATATATATATATACTAAGTAAACTAATAAGTGGGACCCCCTATAGTGTTGTTTAAAAAATTCAAAGAGGATCCCATTAAAAGGATACTTGGGAACTGATGTGATTGGAAGACATACATTTTGTTGATACAACATGAGCTTGGTATTTTCTTCTCAGTACATGTGATTGATAATATTTTACATCAAAATATTACTAAAATTCCCTATGCAATTATAATCTTGAGTATTAATGATGTACATAATCGTTATCAAAAAAGGGTTCACAGTTGCTATGTTCACAAGTCTGTGGTTTCAAATGGAAAAAAAATGTCATCATATTTCTTACTAAGTGTTATGACATTTTTATGATAAGCTTTATTTCACAACTCCTTGATAAATATGATGCAATTTATTTGAAAAAGGGTGTTCAATTTTCATATGCATATAGTATGTCGATCATATGTATACCGTTGATTACATGTATAATTTTTTACACATATCATATAAGTTAGAAGATGTGAATGGTATCGGTCTTACTGTTGGTAATTGAAATGGATTCAAGAGTTTTTTGTATGGTAAAGGTTTGGCAGCATTAGTGTATATGAGATATATCACGCACCTTCACTGCAGACTATTCAAGGAAAAACATTATGGGTATTTAATGAGGTAGGTGGAAACGTATATGGCATTTGAAGTCGTGTGACATGGCATATTGATGCAGACCCCCCTTCTCTCCTAAGGGGCTGCACGAACTCCCGATCAAGGATCGTTAATTATTCCCGAGTTGGATCAACTCCTTGGGACCTTGCTGGTCTCAAACTCAAAATACAGGTCCTATTATCACCCTCAGGTTTTTCACGATCAAGATCTGATCGTTCCCGATCGGTCCATCGATCGACAGTTCATAGAAATTGTGGGTTGCCAACGTACTCACCATTTATCGAAGAGCCCTGTCCCCGCAATCGACAAAGTTCTCACCCAACCTCCTTTCAATCGTGGTTGTTAATCTCTTGTCTCGACAAGATCAACAGTCCTGGAAAATTGCGGGCTACGAACTAGTGCATCCACTATTTTTTCTCCTCTCTTCATAATACCTCCTCACCATCGATTCTCTGCTCACAAATCGACGGTCCTAGTTCACTTCGAGACTTCTAACTTCGGGGTTCTCAACCTCTCACACTCACTTATCCCGGAGAGCTTTCACCCGACGTTCACAATCTATCGACATGTGTCTCCCACAGATTGAGGGTCACCAACCACTTCAGCTATTCGGGTTTCAGGAGATTAAAATATCAACCTTCACTTTCTCCCAGAGTACATGCACCTAGAGTCCACAATCTATTGACATGTGTCTCTCATAGATCGACGACCACAAACTGCTTCGGCTATTCAGGCATTGGGGATTTCAACTCTCAACCTTCGCTTTCTCCTGGAGTGCTTTAACCCGAAGTCAACGATCTGTTGTCGTGTATCTCTCACATATCAATGACTATGGTTTACTTCATCTCTTCGGAAATCTCAACTCCTGAACACTCGCTTTCTCCCTGAGTGTTTTCTCTCGGAGTTCACGGATCTTTGCCATGTGTCCTTCTGAATAATATGGCTACGATTCACTTCGGCTATTCGGGCTTCAAAAATCTCAGCTCTTGAACACTCGCTTTCTCCTAGAGTTCATGGATATTTGCCGCATGTCCTTCTGAATTGGACGACTATGATTCACTTCGGCTATTCGGACTTAGGAAATCTCAAACTCATGAACACTCTCTTTCTCCTAGAGTGTTTTCTCTCGGAATTCACGGATCTCTGTCATGTGTCCTTCTGAATCGGACGACTATGATTCACTTTGGCTATTCGGCGATGACTTCGCTTCATCCTTATCCACAAACTCCCGAAGTGATTTTTCTCTGGAGGTATGGATCTTGCGCCACCTATCCCTCTATATGATGGATGGTCCTTGGTGTCTTCAGGACTTCGACCAATCCTCACTTATGTATGCACGTAGAGACTTAACACTGGTGTGATTTACCTAGATCCAATGGTCTAGAATGATCTCACTCTTTCCTGGATGGATATTATCCGGTGACTCATGAAACCTTCAGAACTTCACTCCCTTTGAATATTTATCCCACTATCTCTCTTCATCTTTATCTCCTTCTTCTCTTTTGACTCCTTGAAGAGTTACTTCAAAACTCAGTTGAATTTCAGATCTGTGCACTCCTTGCAACAGATTATTACACAAAACCTAGCTTCTTGTGGGCGACTGTGCACGCCTTGCAGCAGTCACTTTGCACTCCTTGCAAAGGAAATTTTATTCTACCTCTTCTAAGGTTATGAGTCGAAATAGAATCTATCACTCCTTGTAGCGGGTTCTCACACAAGAATTAGGTTCTTATGGATGACTATGCACACCTTGCAACAGTCACTTTGCACTCCTTGCAAAGGGAAAGTTCACGCTATCTCTTCTGATCTTCTAAGTCGAGATAGAATCTGTCAACGTATTCCTTCCGAACTGTATGCACACCTTGCATGAACTCAACGAAGAGAACAACTGAAACTTATCTAAACACTTCATAGTTTCATATACTCAATAATGTAATTCATTCATTCATGAAAATAATAATAACAGGGAATTGTAAACAATAGAAACACCATGCATTGGATCAATTTTCCTCTGTTATATTCATTCAAAAGTAAATGGCTACATCTATGATAAACAACAAAAAAACTCAGCAACAACTAAATCACAGCAAACTCCTACTAACTTGTAGGAGCCTCATTCGAGCATACAAAACCTCTATTTATCCCAGAGGGTTCTTAGGGTTTCCTCCGAGTACTTGTCTACTCCAAAAACAAAACCTAACTGCTACATAATTTCCATTACATTCAAGACTAAGGAGTGAAACTCCCAGATCACTTGTGATCATTCAGCTCCCAAGCATTTGATCTTCTTCATTTTTCGATCATTTCAAAAGTATTTGCAGGAAACGCCAGCGGTTAAGATTTCAAAATGATTCAAAGGTGCACTAAGGCACTGAGTCATCTGTCCATGTGTGCTTGTTGACGATACTTCTGCATCATACTTCCCTGGACAAAAAATGGTGGAATCCTATCCATGAGCTCTTGCACCAACTTTCCATGCTTCTGGATATCAACTTCATTTTCCCAACTGGCATATTCTATCGAGTGTCCCTTCCACTTGACCAAATATTCAAAATAGATCTTCCTCCTGGTCTTCTTGCCAATCTTATGATCAACGATCTTCTCCATCTGTGGTTTTTCTACTATAGGCATATGCTTCTCCCACTGAATCTTCTTCTGATCTTATGATCTCTCTGTGTCATCTTCGTTGTAAGGATACAAGTCTGATATGTTGAATATGGGAGATATTCCCACATCATCTGGCAACTCAATCTCATAGGCATTTGCATCAAACTTCCTTAAGATTTTACATGGCCCTATCTTCTTCATATTCAACTTGTTATATGTTCCCCTTGGGAACCTTTCTTTCCTGAGATGTGCCAGAACCTGATCTCCTACTTTGAATTGAATCTCTCTGCGATGTTGATCAACTCTGTGCTTGTACTCTTTGATATAGTTCTGCAATTTCTCTCTGATCTGGTTATGGATATTCTATATTTCTGCAACAACATCTTCTACTCCAACGCTTCTGATCTCACTATGTGCCAAGTCTCTCAAYTGAGATACTCCTCTTGGATGCATTCCATACAGTATTTGGAATGGTCTCTTTCTAGTGCTCTTTTTTGGTGAGTCATTGTATGAAAATTCTGCTTGTGGCAGAATCTGATCCCACTAACTATGATGCTCAGCGACCAKACTCCTCAATAAGTTTCCCAAACTTATGTTCACCACCTCATTCTGTCCATCTTTCTGAGGGTGATAAGCTGAGTTGAAGGAAAAATCTATCCCCAACTTATTCCACAGTGTTCTCCATAAATGACCAATGAATTTGGTATCTCTGTCTGAGACAATACTTTTGGGTAATCCATGAAGTCAAACAACTTCCTTGAAAAATAAATTTGCAACATGTGTTGCATCACTAGTCTTCTGGCATGGGATAAAGTGTACCATCTTTGAAAATCTATCTACCACCACAATTATGGAATCACATACCCTTTGTGTTCTTGGTAGTCCCAACACAAAATCCATGCTTATTGCAGCACAAGGCCTCTCTAGTATTGGCAATGGTTGATACAATCTAGTGTTCAGTCTTTTTCTTTTTTCATGTTGGAAGATTCTACATCGTTTCACAAAATTTATCACTTCTGTTCTCATACCTGACCAATAGTATGAATTGCTCAAACTGTGCAAATGTTCTATCATGGCTGAAATGTCCATCCAATCCTCCACTATGATTTTCCTTCAAAAGGTTATCCCTCATTGAGAATTTTGGTATGCACAACTGATTTCCCTTGAACATCAATCCCTCTTGAACCATATACTTTGTCCACTGGCTCCTGTCTCTCAGCACAAGACTTTCACATGCTTCGTATGCTTCCTTGAAGTCAGGATCATCAATGTACATTTCCTTAAGGTGTTCAAACCCTAATGTCTTCACCTGAAACTCCTGCAAAATCAAAAATCCCATGCTTAATGCATCAACAAATTTGTTAGCATTTCCAAAAATTTGTTTTATGAAAAAAGTAAAATTATGCATAAATTCAATCCACTTTGCATGTCTCTGATTGAATTTTTCTTGTCTGGTTATGAATTGTAAAGCCTGGTTATCACTATACAAGACAAATTCCTTTGGAACAAGGTAGTGCCTCCATTTCTTCAAGGCTTGAATCATGGCATAAAATTATTTATCATATGTGGAGTACTTTCTCTTAGTCTCATTCAACTTCTCACTGAAATATGCAACTGGTTTATTATCCTAGCTCAAGACTACTCCAATTGCATCACATCTCACTTGAAATGTCTTTCCAAAATTTGGTAAGACCAAAATTGGTCGTTCTGTTATCTTCTCCTTCAATATATTGAAGCTCCTCTCAGCCTCCTCTGTCCATTTGTGCTTCTTCTTCACTATATCCATCATAGGTGCACAAATTCCACTGAAATTGCTGATGAACTTCCTATAGAAACTTGCTAATCCATGGAATCTTCTCACTTCAAACATACTCCTTGGTGATGGTCATTCTTTGATTCCTTTCACCTTCTCTAGATCCATCTTCAATTCATTTGAAGAGATCACAAAACCCAAGTAAATGAATTATGTCTTATAAAAGATGACTTCTTTAGATTTATCAACAGCTTCTCCTGTTGTACTCTCCTCATCACTAATGTCAGATTTCTCAAATTCTCCTTTTTAGTCCTGCTAAAGACCAATATATCATCCAGATATACAACCACAAACTTTCTAATGAAATCTTTCAACATTTCATTCATCAATCTCATAAAATTACTTGGGGCATTTGTTAATCCAAATGGCATAACAAGCCACTCATACAACCCTTCATTTTTCTTAAAGGTTGTTTTCCATTCATCACATTCTCTCATCCTTATCTGGTGATATCCACTTTTCAAATCTATCTTAGAAAAAACAAATCTCCACTTAAACAATCCATTAAGTCATCCATTCTTGGCAAAGGAAATCTATTCCTGATGGTGATATTGTTAATGGCTCTTGAGTCTGTACACATTCTCCATCCTCCATCCTTCTTTGGACTCAACACAGTTGGTGGTGCACATGGACTCAAGATTTCTCTGACCAAACCCTTCTACAATTCTTGGACTTGGTTCTTTACCTCCTCATTCTCTTGAGGTGTCAATCTGTATGTTTCTTTGTTTGGCAGGCTTACTCTTGGTATCAAATCAATATGATGGTTGATACTTTTGATGGAAGGCAATGAGTTAGGAAACTCATCCACTACTATGTCAGAAAAATTATCCAACAACTCCTGAACCTCTTAAGGAAAATCATCCATCGAAGTACTTGTAAGGATAACTTTGGGTTTCCTCACCACAACAAACTGCATCTCATGTTCCTTCTTGAATTCTCTGTGGAGTTCCTTCCCACTCATGAGAAGTATGATTGTGTTGGCTTCCTCTTTCACTTTATTATCCTCTATTGGAAGCAACATGTGTGTCCTACCATTCTTCTCCAAGGTGTATGTATTTTTCCTCCCATCATGAATGAAATTTCTATCAAACTGCCATGGTCTTCCCAACAAAACATGACATACATCCATGGGAATCACATCACACAGAATTTCATCTCGATATCCTCCTATATTAAATTCAACAAGGCATTGTTTAATGACCATTACCTGGTGTCCTTTTTGCAACCATGATACTTTATATGCTTTAGATGTGCAGTTGTCTCCAACTCCAATTTCTCCACCATCTCTGTGGATACTAAGTTATCAATGCTCCCACTGTCAATTATCACCTTGCATACTTTGTCTTTAGTTTTGCAAGTTGTCCTGAATAGACCATTCCTCTACAATGGATTTTCAATTTTTGACTCTGGTTTTAAGAGAACCTTCCTGAACATCAGGCATGTTCCATCCTCTACACCTTCTGCTTCAACATTCCCTTTTTGTGCTTCAAAAATGTGAGCTTCACCTCCTCCTTCTTTCATTTTCTCGGGACATTCCCAAGACATGTGTCCTGTATTTCCACATGCATAACACCTTACTTCTCCTCCTCTGCTTCTTCCTCTTCCTCTAGAAGAACTTCTTCCACCACCTTGTCTTCCTCAAGAACTTCCTCCTCTTTCTGAGTGACTGTGTGGTTTCTCAGTCCCATATTTAGATTTTTGTACCTTATCATTGGCAACTCCCTTGCCTTTGCTTGGGATTCTTCCTTTGTTTCGTTGACTCTGTTTCATGTCCAACTTCTCCTCTGCCTTCAGATCAATCTGATTATCATCCTCTATTGTCCTTACTGACATCATGCCATTCTCATCCTGGATTTCATACCTCAGGCCATTTATATACGTGGAAAAATTTTCCTCATCCTTCTCTCGTTGTCCAGTCCTGATATTCAACTTATATAACTCCTCTGTGTACTCCTTCATTGTCATACCCTTCTGTCTTAGGTTCTAGAACTTCATGAATAGATTTATCTGATAATATTTGGGCATGAATTTAGCCTTCATCTTGGCTACCATTATGTCCCAATTCTTTATATTTTGTTTTCCTTTGTTTCTCCTCTCAGCCTACAGTTCATCCCACCACATTGTTGCATGTCCTTTCATTCTGGTTATATCATGTCTCACTTTTTTCTCCTCATCGACATCTTCATAGTCGAAATAATTGTCCATGGATCTTATCAGATCCAACAATTCTTCAACATCCAGTTCCTTCATACATTGGGATCTCTATCTTTGCTCTAGCTCCCAATTTAACAACCTCTCTCAGCAAGCATTCCCCGACAACATTTTCTCCTGCAGCTTCTTCGACTTCTACTTCTTCACTTTCTGCATCACCGATATCCCCAACATCAGTTTCCCTCCTTTTTGTTTCCTACATCACCTCTAATCTTGCATGAAGATCTCTCATTTATCTTTATAGAGAGTGATTGGCTAAAGGTGGCTCCACACATCTCCTTGGTGGCATTGTGCTAACTGTCTCTCACACATAGAGTACACCTTCGAGCTCTCCTTCACTACCTGAAAACAATTTCAGGCTCTGATACCACTTGAGGCAGACCCCCCTTCTCTCCTAAGGGGATGCACGACCTCCCGATCAAGGATCGTTAATTGTTCCTAAGCTAAATCAACTCCTCAGGAGCTTGTTGGTCTCAAACTCAAAATACCGGCCCTATTATCACCCTCAGGATTTTCACGGTCACAATCTGATCATTCTCGTCCTGTTTGTCGATTGACGGTTCACATAAATTGCAGGCCGCCAATGTACTCACCCTTTATTGGAGATCCCTATCCCCACAATCGACAAAGTACTCACCCAAACACCTTTCAATCTGTTGGTCACTATAATTTCTTAATTAATTTCAAACAACCAAGTGAAACATAAATTATCAACCCAGGGAAGTCTTTTGTTTCAAAGATAGCTGCGCACTGTGTATGCTCAATTCCAAAAGCACTTAGTGTTGTAGTAAAGAAAT
>ML790392.1:12086-34719 GCA_009831015.1 Picea engelmannii | reverse complement strand
ATATATATATATATATATATATATATATATATATATATATATATATATATATATATATATATATATATATAAGTATGAGTTTTTTCAGCAGGAGCAGTCATTGAAGGAGAGGAAAAAATAGAGGTAATGACTAGGTCCTTGGCAAAGGGGTAATAAGAGGCTCTAATTTTATACACATTTTGATACATATTTAGAAGAATTCAATCAGTTGTTGCAGACATGTTTTCTCAACTTGGCTACCAACAAACCTATAGACCTCCACTTATACCTATGAAGCCTCGTCCAAGTATCAATAATCTAGTACCAAACCATGTTTCCACTCCCTTAGTTAGACCAGAATATGATGTCTAGAAAAATGTTGTACATCCTCTTTCTGACAGTCACATGGTTGGCCAGATATTGATCACCCTTATCAGTCACCTTTCCATGACTAGCCTATTGTTCCTTCCTTGCATCAACAACCTATATCCCAAGCCTCACATCCCCATCATGCCAAGGCCAAGATAATTGAGCTTGAGGATAGTCCAGCGAACGAGAAAGTAGTAGCAATTGAGTCAAAGTCATCACATTTAGTGACTTCACATGTGTAGGGAAATGATAAGAAATATGCTAAGGTAGGTTCATAAGTTGGGAGAAATGAAAGGGTTGGAAGTAGTCATAGCAAGAGAGGGGCAGCCTCTCACAGAAAATATGGTTTTTCATGATTTTGTTGGTTTATTTTATTATCCGTGTATAAAATTATCTGCACTTTATCTGGGGACAACTCATACTCTAAAAGTTCTATATTTTGGATATCCTTATGATTGTTATGCTTCATGTTTTGGACATATTTACTTAATGGTTAAATTTTGGTAAAATTAATGATTGCCACATGGAGTGACAAGGGGCCTTTTATTTCATCTTATGCATTTTAATGACATGGGTTGTATGATGTAGTAAGCTGATGTGTCTTGCATCTAAGGTGAAAGTTACAAGGAGGAAATGGTTCATTAATTGGTCCAAATGAAATAGGGGGTTCCCACTTATTAGTTTTATTTAGTACCCTTATCATATTATTATTATTATTATTTAACTTACTTGACATCCCTCCTATTAACTAACTAATTGTTAGTTAATGAGTTAACTAAAAGTGGTTGAATGATTCAACTACCCTGGAGATGTTTAAAGGGGTAAGTTGGACAAAGAAAAGAAGAGAACACATTGTGTTGATAAGGTCTTTTCTTACTTCCAAGAGAGATTTCATTACTACTCCATTCATCTTTGATTTCTAAGATAAGACACTTTTTGTGATAGTAGGGTCTGTTGAAGGTGACGAAAATCTAGGACTAAGAAACATTGAATTTTGATATTCTCCCAAATTGATTTTCTATTTGATAGTATGCAAACTTATTTTGGTTTTTGGATTAGTTTCTCAGTACTAAATAGGATTCTTGTGTAGAGTCATAACAGAGTGCAAGATATAGTTGTTGGATTATCATTATTGGTCTGATTTGAGGGCATCGTTGGCCTATGTGTGTGTTACCTTAGGTTGCTAGACTTTCATCTGGTCCATACTTTGAATTATGTAAAGTTTATTTGTTGTTACATAATGAATGAATAAAATCGTTGATGGTTTTGCAACTCTCTTGGTCTTTCTTATTTCTACCAGATTATGTGATTTTGCTTCTCGTTGAAATTATTATATAAAAAAATCAAACTTCTTTATTTCAGTTTGCAATTGATAAATGATAAAAATACAGTCGTTGGTCTTTAAGTAAATAGCTTAAAGGTTAACTGAATTTGTAATAAGGCTATAAATTAGGGTAATAATCTTGCCTATCTTGTCTTATCCAAACAAGATTCGAAAAAATGTTGTGAGAAGGACTTCCATTTCTTTTACTCAACACCATACAGGTTGTTGACAATCTTGTTGCTCATGGTAAGATAAAGCATGTTGAGCTCCATGCTCACTATTTGTGATAGTTGGTTCATGATGATGTTGTTTCTCTTGAATATTGTCGTATTGAATATCAATTTGTTGATATATTCACCTAACCTTTAGTTGAAGCCACATTCATCAATCTCCACACTTTTCTTGGGATTCACGAAGCTGCAATTATGGGGGGGTGTTCCAGTGATTTAATTTTAGCTCACAAACCTTCAGAGTTATGTGTAGATGGGGTTTTGTTGGAACATCAATAATTGATGGTTCATCGCACATCTTTTGGGTTCAGTTGGTCGAGAGGTTGACCTACATCTGGACACAATCAATCGGGCGATCGACCAACACACAATACCAGTCGGTCGAGTAGTCGACATGCATGTCAGTCGGATAGTTGATTAGTAGTCGAAGATAATTGGGTGGTGGATCAACCAGCCCTACAACCGAATACAAGTTGGATTGATAGTCGATCGGGTCGAGTCCTATTGAGCCAACTTGACAGAACGGTTTTTTTGGAATCAATTCTAACCACCGACGATTGTATGTGGAAAATACATTCCATATTTTATGGGAGTTAGTTAGATCTTGTGTCTATAAAATAAGACCCCTTGGATCATATTCATATGTCGAATGTGATTTGATATTACACAATATATCATGCAATTCAAGATGTGCAATATGCATTGTGATGTTTTGATCACAATATGTTTTGCTTAAGTGTTGTAACGGTGTCTTTAGATGCCACTCCTCTTCTTAGAAATTTTTTCATCCCTCTTCGGTTATATGCAGTACTATATTCTTTGTTTCATATTGTGTTCCACCTCATTCTCCAACAAATGGACACTCTTGCAAGATCAAATCAAGGAGCACCAACCTCAAGGAATGTTGAAGATTGAAGAGTAAGGAATGTTGAATATCGAATATTTGGTAGAGGAATCCTCCAAGGAGTTATTCCTAATGTGAGAAATGACCAACTACAATGCAAGAAATGAGGCAAAGGATGGAAAAAGTTCAAATGAATAGAACTATTCATCAAATGAAAAATGAGCTAACAAGATTAAGAAGAGGTGAAAATTTTGTTCCTAATCCAAGAATTTTCTCTCAAGAACAAATAAGAAACCATGTCTTAGAGCAGAGAGTAAGAAATGATGAAATAAATGAAGAAAATAGACAAAGGGCACCTAGGGTGCCAAATCCTAATGATGTTGTATTAGAGGAAATTTTTGAAGATGAAAATATTGACTATTTTGATCAAGAGGTTGATATTGTTCAAGATGAAATTATTGAATATGTACAGAAAGATGAAGGAGAGTCATCCTTGTATATATTTGATGAACAAGAATAAATTGACATCTCGCAAGAGAATGTTGTGCAAACGAGAGCACAAGGAAATCAATTCAAAATGAAGGAAACTGTTGAAAAATAAAAATAAAAGATGAGAACAAATACTACAAAGGTGACAAAGTAGAAAGCAGTTGAAAATCAAACAAAGAATCCTCTACAAATGACCTATAATGTAATTGATGATTTGACTAAATTGAGAATTAATTTACCCAAGTTCATGGAAGTGGTCAAAATTCTTCAGCGAAGAGAAAATATATTAAAACTTATTAATGAACCGAACACCAAGATGGAAGTTGTTGTAAAAAATCCCAGGAAACACCAGAATATCACAACATTTAAACCCAAGGGTAAAGTGCCACCTTTCTACATCACAATAGAAAATCATGATGTGACACTGCAAAATTTTTTGGTTGATAGTTGAGAAACAAATAATATCATTTAGTTGTCATTCATGGAAGCACTTGGGATGGTATGCACAAAGTATTATGAAACTGGAGAAAGTATCTATGCAATATATTTAAGAAAGGTCCCCGCATATGGGGAAATTAAATATTTATGTTCTTGGATATCTGCAGTGCCCCATATCACAATTTTGTTCACTATCATCATGGTTGACTTGCCTCCAAGATATGGAATAGTTCTGGGAAGAGATTGGTGATCACTAGTTGGAGGGTACATCATGAACGATGTAATTTATATGATGTTACCAAACAAATATGGAACCATGGTGAGAGTTTCCCGAGAATATAGGAAGCTAGTTTCTTTAAAAAAAAAAAGATGATGAATTAATGTAGGACTACATTGATGTCGGGATAGAAAAATATGCTTGATCTAGAACATCCCAATATCTCAAAGCAAGAAAGAAACTATGCTTTAGAAGGGTTTTGGAAAATGTCTTTCGATGGTGCTTGCTCAAAATATGGAAGCAGAGTAGGAATTGTTTTCAAAATCCCCAACTCAATTATATATCCACATGCAATCAGGCTAGAATTTCCTTGTATGAATAATGAGGAAAAATGTGTATCCTTAATACAAGGTATGAACATTCCATTGCAAATCAAAGTAGAACATTTGATAATAACAGGTGATTCTGAACTGGTTATAAATCATATTAAAAACAAGTACAAAATAAAAAATGAGAAGTTGAAATATTATGCCAAAAGAGTAAATGAGCTCATGAATTATTTTAGTTTATTTAACATTTCCTTCACCCCAAGAGATAAGAATCAGAAGGTAGATTCACTAGTAGTTGTTGCATCTTTATTCAATACTGACAATTCATGGAATCAAAATATATTTTAGGTCAAAAGGATTTTTAGACCTTCAGTACCTGATAATCAAGATTACCTCCAAATTTTTGAGAATGATGAGCAGTTGCCTGAATTTCTTGTTGATATAGATAATTATGTAGGAAATCCTGAAGATCAAACTTATGCATCTCTTTCAAAGTATTGTATCAATTTTGAATCTCTTTTCACAAGGGATGACCAAACTAAAATTCCCAATTTGAAATATGAAGTGTCAATTGTTAGAAAAATAGGATCACAGAGCAATAAAATAAGACAAATGTGGAAATAAAACATAGATGATATACAATAAAACAGAGACATAGATATGCATGGTTTACCCAGTGTGGGATATGTCCACCAAAGAAATTTATAGGTCCTTCCCTTTTATTATCCAACAAATGAAGGAATACAACCTACAACACACCCATTGTAACTTCCTCTTCTTTCTCTCATGATCTGCTCTCTCAGAATACAATATTCACAATGATGCATAGCCACAATACATTTCCCTCATAAAAGAGGGTTTCCTTCTAGAAAAAAAAAAACCTAAAATAACTTCTATCGTCATATCTGCAACCTTATAATGAACGGTCCAGATTTACTATGAAATTAAAATATACATTTACAAGGAAATTTTTCCTTCGAGGGCCCACTTTCCCCCAGACCTCGCAGGGGGGGAAAGCCCCCCCCTGCAACCCCCCCGCATGGAGGATTATACAATATTCTTGGGTGTAAAGTCTTCATGGGGTATAAACACAGCCAAAAACAAAGACCTATGAATCAGGAAGATAATCAGGCTCCACAACCAATAATCTCCCACTTGGAGACTGATCTCAACAACTCCACCATTGTTGTATCTGTTGGAATATGATCCTTCTTGGACCTGTAAAATTTCTCATCTTCACCTTCATGCTTGAAGACCAACTGAAAATGAGCAAGAACTCAATTTCTCCCTGGTTACTCCCTTTCTTAACATGTCTGCAGAATTCTGGCTAGTATGTATCTTTTCCAACTTCAAATGTCCATATTCCAAGATGATTCATATGAAATGATACTTGATTTGTATATGCATAGTCTTCAAATGGAAGGATGAGTTATTTTCAATATGAATGGCACTCTCACTGTCACATTACAACCTACTATTCTCCTTCTTCTTTCCCAATTCCTCCATAAACCTCTGTAACCAAATCATTTATTTACTAGCCTCTGTAGAAGCAACATACTCTTCTTTCATTGTTGAAAGTGAAACAACCTTTTGCAGTTTTGAAATCCAACTTATTGTTGTTCCACCTATAGTAAAAGCATACCCTGTGGTTCTCCTCTTGCTATCTTTATCACCTGCCATATCTAAATCAATGTATCCCTATAGAATAGTTGTTGAACCTCCAAAACATAATGCATGAGTATAATTACCTCTCAAATACCTAAGAATCCACTTTAATTCCTCCCAATGTTCTTTACCTGGATTGTTCGTATACCAGCTCACAACTCTCACTACATGTGCAATATATGGTCTTGTGCAAACCATTGCATACATCAAGTTTCCAATTGCTAATGAATAAGGGACCCTGGACATGTATTCTATCTCCTCCTATGTCTTGGGACACATTTCCTTAGTTAATTTGAAATGTATGGCCAAAGGTGTACTAACTGGTTTTTAATTATGCATTCTAAACCTCTCCAACACCTTCTCTATGTACTCACCTTGAGACAATGTCAATTTGTGATTTTCCCTCTCTCTTGTTATTCTCATACCAAGGATTTTCTTTGCAACACCCAAATCCTTCATCGCAAAAGAATTAGTTAATTTATTCTTGAGCACATTTATATCATGCACATTAGACCCTGCAACAATCATGTCATATACATACAATAGCAAGATAATATAGCTTCCATTTTCTATCTTTTTAAAATAAACATAGTGATCAGAATGACATCTACTATAACCTTGTTCTGTCATAAACATGTCAAACTTGAAATACCACTTCCTTGGAGCTTGCTTTAGGCCATACAATCTCTTCTTCAACCTGCATACCAAATTTTATTTTCCTTTGACATCATACCCCTGTGGCTGCTGCATATAAATCTCTTCATCCAAATCCCCATGGAGAAAAGTTTTTTTTACATCTAACTGTTCAATATGTAAATCTTCTACTGCCATAAGATTTAAAATAGTCCTAATTGAATTCATTTTAACAACAAGAGAAAATATTTCATCAAAAGATATACCTTTATTTTGTGCAAACCCTTTTACAGCAAGTCTAGCCTTGTACCTCTTTTTGCTTCCATCTTCTTCCTTCAACTTGTAAACCCATTTATTCTGCAATGCTCTTTTTCATGCAGGTAGCTGAACCAAATCCTAAGTCTGGCTATTTACCTGGGAATCCATTTCCTCTTTCATTCCTTGCTCCCATTTTTTTTTAGTGTCTACCTGCATTGCCTCTTCATAACATTCTAGTTCACCAGAATCAATCAACAATAAATAATACAATGAAGGAGAGTATCGTTCGGGGGTGTTGGACATATTGTCATTGATGTCAATAGTCAATGTGATGATCTGTTGTTAATGATGAATTACCACATATGAGATTTTCATTGATCGAAAGTGTAAGCTCAGGAAGAGGAGCGAACAAAATGAAGACCAAAAGATTAGAAGGAAGAGCGCACTGCACAGTATATCACTTAGCAGAAGAAGCGAAAAATATGAGGCAATTCATGATTATTTTTTATCACGATAGGATCAACAATGTTCCTATGATCAAAACTCAGGGGAATTAGTGACTGACTATCAATGCATAAAATAATGCACAAATAGTTATTAAATCTCAAGAGAGTTAGTGAATAAAGAGCACACTAAAAGCAATTCGTGATTATTGTTGATCACGATAGGATCAACAATGTTCCAATGATAAAATCTCAGGAGGGTTAGCAAAGGCAGAGATCAAAGCTCGGAAAGAAAAGTGAAAGCTCAGGGTGAGAAGCTTCAGCAGTCGTCTGATCAAGAGTGAGAAGCCTCAACAGTCATTTGATCAAGGTTGACCATGTTGATTGTCTAAATATAACAGACATTGTTCATATGAGTGACCGTGGGCTTGAGGATCATTTGAGGATCGTGACCGTCATATCTGCAAGCCAGATCAATGGCAGGGATGAATTGCGAGGAGTGAAAGAAGAATTAAATAACTCGTTATTTCTAATCCCACAATTGGTCTATATCATCAGATCTCATAGACTCGGAGATCGAAGACTATGGTTGATCCAACAAGTGATCAGATTAATTTGGATTGAGTTGTGACCGTCAGATGCGCAATCGCCAGATCAACAGAAGGGATAGATTGTAGAGATCGGAAGGATAATTAAATGATGTGCTAGTTCCAATTCCACAATTAGTCAGTACCATCCGATATTATAGCTTCGAATATTGATGATTATGATTGAATAACCAATAGTGTACAACTTCCAATTGGAGAGTTTGGGTGACGAGTTAAATCACTCGCAATTTGTGGTTCCACAATCATTCTTGATCTTGGATCTGCTTCGAGAATCTTCACAACTGTTGGATCACTTTTGAGTGGAAGGACAAGATAAGTGAGGTAAAAAGGCTGAGAGATCGATTATCCGAATACCCTCCAGTCGTCGGATCAAAACCGAGTTCTAGCCAAGCCATCGGATCTTTTCAAGTGAAAGGATATGATAAGCGAGGTAAGATCTGAGATCTCATTTATGCAAATTTCTGTCACTTGTTCGATCATTCTGAGTGGAAGGAAAGGATAAGATGGCAAAGTTGCATCACAGACAGATCGAGACGTCGATCTAATATCCTGATCGAATGAACATCATTCACTTTGGATATAAAGATACGAGGAGGTTAAGCTTCGGAAAGTCTGAGATTTGAAATTCTTGAAATGTGAATTTTCGTCAGTCATCGGATCATTTTCGAGTGGAAGGATAGTATAAGATAGCAAAGCTGCATCGCAGAAAGATCGAGTCATCGATCTAACATCCTAATCAACGAACAACATTCACTTCGGATATAAAGTTGTGAGGAAGTTACGCTCTGGAAAGTTTGAGATTTGAAATACCCAAAGCCCAGAAATCCGAAATGAATAAGGACCATCAGATTTGGAGAACATATGATCATCGTTGGATTAGGATTGTTGGTCAGCAGACCACATCGGCAAGAACACGTAGCAGACCACGTTAGCAAGGACATGTGGTAGACCATGTCAGAAGACCACATCAGCATAGCATGTTAGCAAGGATATGTGGCAGACCATGTCAGCAGACCACGTCAACAAATACACATGGCATAATCAGATGATGACAAGTGTCAAGAATAAATTGGCTCGTTCCATGTCAACAAGTGACATAAGAAAGTTACGTCACTTCGGGAGAATTACTTCAGGATTTTCACCACCAAGAAATGTCAAAAGTCCCGAAGTCTTGAACGAAGAAGTTCTGAAGTTACTCTCAGTCGTCGAGCTTAGATACCCTTCGAATACTATCCTGACCATTAGATCAAGGAGATGAACATGTGTCACATTAGGGAGATATACGTCAACAAATTACGTCAGCAGTCTACGTTAGCAAGGACACGTGGCATAGTCAGAGAATGACAAGTGTCAAGTTGAAATCAACATTTCAGTTACGTGCAAATCACAAATTTGAGTGACACGTGGTAGTTTCTCAACTCGCGACACGTCATCAAGTGACACAAGTAAGTTACGTCACTCTGGGAGTTTTTCTGCAATATTTTTACCACCAGCACTCACCCAAAGTCCTGAAGTCCCGAATGTCGAAGACCCGAAGTGGACACGAGACGTTTGATATGAAGATCACTTCGGGAGAATTATCGACCGTCGATCTACTACAGTGGAAGGATAGTGTAAGTGGAAATGTTAACCAACAGAAAGCGGTCTCCACTGTCTTATGAATAACTCAGTACGTGATCACTCCGGAATAAAGAAAGGGTTGAGATTTGAAATCTCTGAAGTCTGGAGACCCAAAGGAGATCTCGACCGTCGATCTGATGTCGGGTGTACTCTCAACCATTGATCAAAATACAGTGGAAGGATAGCGTAAGAATAATAGCTGAAGTCCCAAAGTGGACATGAGAACTCTGATCTGAAAGATCACTTTGGGTGTATTATTAATCGTTGATCATAATATAGGTCCAAGGATCGAATCTAACCATTGATCTGGTTTTGCGAAGTAAACATGAATCATCTTATCTATTCGGTGAAATCCACTCCAGGATATTTGACATGTTGGAAGTCACGAAGACCCAAAGGGTGAAGACCCGAAGTCCCGATAATTGTCCATCTCATTGGGAGATTGAATCGTGACTGTTGAATAAATAAATGCTCAAGAGATCAGCTCGCCTAGCATCTTCTCAACGCCATTGGTCATATAGTAAAGATATTTAAAGGGTAGAATGTAATGCATCGCTTAAATTGTTAAGCATGTGGTTCTATGCCATTGATCATATGATCATGGTTTGAAGGAAGCATCAATCTCTATTATCAGAGAGACGAAGGAAATCGATCCATGTCTGTGATCAATTTATGAAACGAAAGGGGATGCCAGGTGTAATGCTGAAGACTCATATTGATGATCTCTGGTGGTCCCAAAAGTTATTTTAAATGAACAAGTTAGTTATAACTTGTTGCACAAGTCAGCTCAATAACTTAAACAAGTTTTGAGCATAAACAAGTATAAATACAAACATGATTGGTTCACTTGAAATGGTTCTTATGGAGGAAGAGTGGTTTGTAAATTGAATGAAGTGGATCTGGACCTGAGGTCCATGCGAATATAAGAGAGATGTAGAAGTGAAGAAGGTGTGAATATATCATAGGAAAGATAAAGTGTAGAAGGCACGAATTTCAAAGATAAGATGAAAAGCGGTGATGAGTGTTTATGGTAGACCTCTGATCATGAGATAGAGTTGATTCTATAATGGATCATTGCTACTAGATTCAGTTGCTCTAGTTGGATAGACTTCATTCTATCAACAAGCTAGGTCTTGCGGCAAGCTGGGTCTTGCTTGAGAGTTGGTGCTCTCTTGAGAGTTGGTGCTCTCCGAGGAGTTGGTGCTCCTTACTTCAGTTGGTGCTGATACAGAATAAGTTGTTGCTGGGAAAATTCATATTACTATATTCATCTCAATTATACAAAAGCTTACACAAACATCTGATGTCTCTTGTGTTCATTGTGTTATGATCTGATTGTTATTAATCTGTTAAATTATGTTTTAACTGCTAACTTGTAAGAAGAAGAAAAGTAGATAAAAGTCCACACACTAATTCACCCCCCCCCTCTTAGTGTGGGCAGTTTGTTCAACAATTCGTATCAGAGCATGTTCCTTCAAACAACAGTTTAAACATTGGAAGGTAGATCATGAAGAAATAGGTGGATAGATGGCTCTCTCCGCAATTGAAGCTCCCTTATTTGATGGAACAGATTATTCCTCATGGAGAGAAAATATGAAACAATATTTGAAGTCAAAAGGATCTGAAGTTTGGAATTCAGTAGTAAGCAATCCCTGAGATTTAACTACATCAAAGAATCTATCCAAGATTACAATCCAAAGAAGAGCAAGGAAGAACAATGAAGTGGCATTGAAGATTCTTCTTAATGGATTATCAGATATAGTCAAGGAAAGCATAGGACTATGCACATCTAGCAAGGACTTATGGCTGAAGTTAGAAAAGATGTATCAAATCAAAATTGAAGACACAGAAGACATTCCTATCAAGGATGAAGATGAAGACTCAACCATCAATAAAGGTAAGGACTCTCCACAATATTTCGATTGCAATAACATTGATATTGAATCCTCCCCTGCAAGTAAAGAAGAAGACTCGGATACAATAAAAGAATGTTCTGTTATCATTTATCCCATGGAAGAAGTATAAGAGGAACTATCAAAGGCCAAACAAAAGTTTGATTGGAGTCTCTGTGAATACCTCTATGACCATAATGAATCAGACTATAGCTATCTTCATGACTACTCTAAATAATTTCTTGAAAAGAGTCAAAATCATGTCTTGGAAATAAAGGAAATGCTTAAGGATAGTGAAAAGATAATATATGAGCAGGACAATCAGTTAGAAGAGAAAGAAGAGAAGATCGAGAAGCTGAAGAAAGAAATTAGTCAAGTAAAAGAAAAGGAGAAGGAAGATGATGAGCTTAGCAATCAGAAGCATATCCTGGAAATAAAATAAAATCTCAAAGACAATGAAGAAATCATATCTTAGCAAAAGATTCAATTAGAAAACAAAGAAGAAGAGATCAAAAGATTGAAAACAAAAATTTTTGATCTAACAAAAGAAAAGGAAGAGGAGATCGAGAGACTGAAAAATGAAATCAGTCAAGCAAAAGAAGAAAAGAAGGAAGATGATGAACCAAGCAAAAACCTTTCAGATCTAAAAGAACTAAGGGAAAGCTATGTCAATCTTAAAATCCAACTTGAAGAAGCCAAAAGAAGAGAGGAGGTAGTGAGGAACCAGTTGGACAAAAAGGAAGAATCATGTCATGGGCTGGAAGCAGAAGTTGTGGATCTTAGAAAGAAGGTTGAGAAGTCAAACACCCAAATCAAGTTCTTGAATAGCTCCATGACCCTGGATGGTATCTTGGATAGTCATAGATCACCAAATGACAAATCTAGTCTTGGATACAACAAGGAAGAGATCAGTACTCCTAAGAAGTCTGATGCAGGTACTTCATTTGTAAAAGGTGAAAACAGGTCTAACACATGTCCTTCATTTGTAAAGGATGAAGATAAATCTGACACAACTCCTTCATTTGTAAAGGATGAAGACAGGTCTGACACATCTCCTTCATTTGGAAAAAGTGAAAGAAAATATGACTCAGGTTCTTCACGTTCAAGAAATAAAAGAAACACTACAAAATTTAGAAGATCAGATCAAGGAAGACATCCAGAAGCTGCTCATACACCTTAAAGCAATTTCAAAAGAGAGACACCTCCATGGATGAATCAAAGAAGGTATGAGAGTGTTTTTAACGATTATTGTTTTTCTTGTAATGAATATGGTCATAAAGCCTTGGATTGTAGGCATCATGGAAGAAAACAATTTGGTAGGTTCAACAACAATATAAGATGTTGGAACTGCAATCATGTTGGACATATTATTGCACATTGTTACACTATGAGATGCTATAGTTGTGGTCGATATGGATACAAAGCCTATATCTATTGGAACTCAAGAAAACAGTCAATGATAAATTATTCATACAATATGACAAAAAGAGTAAATGAAACATGGAAGAAAAATGAAGTTGCAGTGATAGAAGATCAGAGAACAAAGTTCAAGAAATCAGGACACTCACATATGTGGATAACAAAGACTGAACAAGTGAACATGAGTGAAGTTAACTGTTGCAAAAAGAATTGTAGTCATGTGACAACCATAGTATAAACTTTCTCAGACAACTTTAGAGTAATGTACAGTAAAGAAGCATCTTGGATAAAGATGGATATATTTGGTTAGAGATCGATGAGAATTAATGGGCAGATCCAAGAGTTGCTTGAATAAGATGAGCTACAATTAAGCAGTGTTCCACTAAGACAATGACATCCGTAGAAGCAACATTCTGATGTACAAAATCATGTACATGACATCCTGTAGAGTTAACAAGAGGAGAGACCATGTCAGAAAAAGATACCCTTTTAGAAACAAAGGGGGAGAACAGTAAAAAAAAAATCAGGAGAAGTATTTTGGTTAGTAAATAAGAAAGTAATTATATTAAGTCTTGAAAAGACTCGATCACTACAAAAATTAGTATCAATAAGACTACTCATTTGAAACACAAAAATCCCAATCAACTAAGATAAGAAGTTAGTAAATTAACAGGGGAAGAAACCTTGTCAAGAAGAGCTACCTTTTCAGAAACAAAAGGGTAGAGTAGTCAGAGGCAAAGAAAGAGAATATTTACAGGGGGAGTCATTCAGTTATGGCAGGAAGAACATGTTTACAAGAAGTGTTACCCAATTTCAGATTCTAGTCGATAACATACATAGATTTACCACAGGAGGAAAAAACCTTTTCTATTGATGTCAAAGGGGGAGAGAAAACTTCATAAGAGGAAAGCATCATCACAGGGGGAGTTTTCTATATGAAGTTAGTGTGTTTCCCTCAATGAAAAAGGGGGAGATTGTTGGGCATATTGTCATTGATGTCAACAATTGATGTGATGATATGTTGTTAATGATGAATTACCACAAATGAGATTGTCATTGATCAAAAGAGTAAGCTCAGGAGGAGGAGTGAACAAAATGAAGATCAAAATATCAGAAGGAAGAGCGCACTACACAGTATATTAGTTAGCAGAAGAAGCGAACAGTATGAAGCAATTCGTGATTATTGTTGATCACGATAGGATCAACAATGTTCCTATGATCAAAGCTCAGGAGAATTCGCGACTGACTATCAGTGCACAAAAGAATGCACAAACAATTATTAAAGCTCAGGAGAGTTAGTGAATAAAGAGCACACTGAAAACAATTTGCGATTATTGTTGATCACAATAGGATCAACAATGTTCCAATGATAAAAGATCAGGAGGGTTAGCAAACACAGAGAACAAATCTCAGAAAGAAAAGCGCAAGATCATGGTGAGAAGCTTCAGCAACCGTCCGATCAAGAGTGAGAAGCCTCAGCAGTCGTCCGATCAAGGTTGACCGTGTTGATCATCTAAATATAATGGACATCAGTCATATGAGTGACCGTGGGCATGAGGATCATTGGAGGATTATGACTATCATATCTGAAAGCCAGATCAACGATAGGGATGAATTGCGGGGAGCGAAAGAAGAATTAAAGAACTCACTAGTTCTAATCCGCAATTGGTCTAGATCATTAGATATCATAGACTCAGAGATCGACAACTGTGGTTGATCCAACAAGTGATCAGATTAAGTCAGATTGAGTTGTGACCATCGGATGCGAAATCGCCAGATCAATGGCAAGGATAGATTGCGGAGATCGGAAGGAGAATTAAATGATGCACTAGTTCCAATTCTACAATTAGTCAAGACCGTTCGATCTTATAGCTTTGAATATCGACGATTGTGGTTGACTCACCAACAATGCACAACTTCCAATTGCATAGTTTGGGTGACGAGTTAAATCACTTGCAAGTTGTGGTTCCGCAATCATTCTTGATTGTGGATCTGCTTCGAGAATATTCACAACCATTGGATCACTTTTGAGTGGAAGGACAGCATAAGCGAGGTAAAAAGGATGAGAGTTTGATTATCCGAATACCCACCAGTCGTCGGATCAAACCCGAGTTCTCTCCAAGCCATCGGACCTTTTCAAGTGGAAGGATAGGATAAGCGAGGTAAGATCTGAGATCTCATTTATGCAAATTTACTTTAGCCATTGGATCATTCTAAGTGAAGGACTGAATAAGCTAAAAGAGATTAATTGCAGACAGATCGAGCCGTCGATCTAAGATCCTAATCAAACGAACATCATTCACTTCGGATATAAAGATATGAGGAGGTTAAGCTTTGGAAAGTCTGAGATTTGAAATTCTCAAAATGCAAATTCCAGTCAGTTGTCGGATCATTTTCTAGTGGAAGGATAGTATAAGATAGAAAAGCTACATCATAGAAAGATCGAGTCGTTGATCTAAGATCCTAATCAATGAATAACACTCATTTCGGATATAAAGTTGCGACGAGGTTACGCTCTAGAAATTTTGAGATTTGAAATACCCGAAGCCCGAAAATATGAAATGAATAAGGACCATAGGATTTGGAGAACATACAATCATCATTGGATCAAGGTTGTTGGTCAGCATACCACGTCGAAAAGAACATGCAGTAGACCACGTTAGAAAGGACACATGGCAGACCATGTCAGAAGACCACGTCAGCAAGGATATGTGGCAGACCATGTCAGCAAACCATGTCAGCAAATACACATGGCATAATCAAATGATGACAAGTGTCAAGAAGAAATTGGCTCGTTCCATGTCAACAAGTGACGTAAGCAAGTTACGTCACTACGTGAGAATTACTTCGGGAGTTTCACCACCAAGAAATGTCAAAAGTCTCGAAGTCCCGAAGGAAGAAGTTTTGAAGTTACTCTCAGTTGTCAATCTGAGATACCCTTCAGATACTATCCTGACCATTAGATCAAGGAGATGAACATGTATCACATCAGGGACATCTACATTAGCAAACCACGTCAACAGTCTACGTCAGCAAGGACACGTGGCACAGTCAAAGAACGACAAGTGTCAAGTTGAAATCATCATTTCAGGTACGTCCAAATAACGAATTTGAGTGAAACATGGTAGCTTCTTGGCTTGCGACATGTCCTCAAGTGACGCAAGTAAGTTACCTCACTCCGGGAGTTTTGCTTTGAGATTTTTACCACCAACACTCACCCAAAGTCCCGAAGTCCTGAATGTCGAAGACCCAAAGTGGACACAAGATGTCCGATCTGAAGATCACTTCGGGAGCATTCTCAACCATCGATCTACTACAGTGGAAGGATAGTGTAAGTTGAAACGTTAATCGACAGCAAGCAGTCTCCATCATCTTATGACTGACTCAGAAGGTGATCACTCCGGAAGAAAGAAAGGGTTGAGATTTGAAATCTCTGAAGTCCGGAGACACAAAGGAGATCTCGATCATCGATCTGATGTCGGGTTTACTCTCAATCGTTGATCAAAATATAGTGGAAGGATAGCATAAGAATAATCGCCGAAGTCCTGAAGTGGATATGAGACGTCTAATTTGAAAGATCACTTCGGGTGCATTATTAACCATTGATCATAATATAGATCCAAGGATCAAATATGACCATTGATCTAGTTTCGCAAAGTAAATGTGAACCATCCGATCTATTCGGTGAAATCCACTCCAGGAGATTTGACATGTTGGAAGTCACGAAGACCCAAAGGGCGAAGACCCAAAGTCCCGACAATCATCCATCTCATCGGGAGATTGAATCATGACCATTGAATCAATAAATGCTCAAGAGCTCGTCTCGCCTAGCATCTTCTCGACGCCATTGGTCATATGGTAAAGAGATTTAAAGGGAAGAATGTAATGTGTCACTTAAATTGTTAATCCCGTGGTTCTACGCCATTGATCATATGATGATGGTTTGAAGGAAGCGTCGATCTCTGTTATCACAGAGACAAAGGAAATCGATCCATGCCTGTGATCGATTTGTGAAAGGAAAATGGATGCCAGGTGTAATGCTGAAGACCCGGATTGATGATATCTGGTGGTCCCAAAAGTTATTGTAAATTAACAAGTTAGTTATAACTTGTTGCACAAGTCAGCTCAATAACTTAAACAAGTTTTGAGCATAAACAAGTATAAATACAAACATGATTGGTTCACTTGAAATGGTGTCTGTGGAAGAAGAGTGGATTGTAAATTGAATGAAGTGGATCTGGACCTGAGGTCCATGTGAATATAAGAGAGATGTAGAAGTGAAGAAGGTGAAAATATATCAGAGGAAAGATAAAGCGTAGAAGGCATGAATTTCAAAGAGAATATGAAAAGCGGTGATGAGCATTTATGGTAGACCTCTTATCATGAGATAGAGTTGATTCTATAATGGATCAGTACTACTAGAGTCAGTTGCTCTAGTTGTATAGACTATGTTCTATCAACAAGATGGGTCTTGCGGAAAGCTGGGTCTTGCTTGAGAGTTGGTGCTCTCTGAGGAGTTGGTGCTCGTTACTTCAGTTGGTGCTGATAAAGAATAAGTTGTTGTTGGGAAAATTCATATTACTATATTCATATAAATTATACAAAAGTTTACACAAACATCTGATGTCTCTTGTGTCCATTGTGTTATGATATAATTGTTATTAATCTGTTAAATTATGTTTTAACTGCTAACTTGTAAGAAGAAGAAAAGTAGAGAAAAGTCCACACACTAATTCACCCCCCCTCTTATTGTGGGCGGTGTGTTCAACAGGGGGGTCTACTTAACCTGGTAGATATTATAACAACACTTGTAGTAGTTTGAGGTACCTACTACTCCTGTTGTTGTAAATTGTGATTTTCCAGTACCTTTGGAATTTCCTTTTTAGTGATCTCATCAAGCACTATGTATTCTTGTTTTTATTTTTCCTATTTCTTTCCCTGCAACTGATCTTTTTACATGACCCTCTCATTGAATATGACATCTCTACTCCTAATGATTTTTTTATTTTTATAATCCCATAAGCGACAACCAAAATCATTAACATTGTATCCAATAAAGGTACACTTCTTGGATTTTTCCTCAGTTCTATTTTCTTTATCAATATGGAAAAATGCTTCACAACCGAAAGTCTTCAAAAAAGAATAGTTTACCTTTTTACCTATCCATTCCTCCTCTGGAATTCCACCATCCAAAGATCTTGAAGGTCCTATGTTTATTAATTAACAATAATATCTATAGCATCTACCCAGAATTGTAAGGGAAAACCGACATGAAATCTCATACTCCTTGCACGCTCCATGATTGTCCTATTCATCCTTTCTGACACACCATTTTCTTGTGGTATTCCTGGAACTATTTTATCTCTACGAATCCCATGGTATGAATAGTAATCATGAAACTCCTTACCGCAATATTCACCTCCATTGTCTGATCTGAGACACTTTAGCCTGTTTCCTGTCTCATTCTCAACCAAACCTTTCCATTTCTTAAAAGTATCAAAAACATCATATTTTTGTCGAATGCAATAAACCCAAGTTTTTCTAGTTGCATCATCAAAAGTAACATAATAACGAGAGCCACCAAGAGATGATACTCGAGTTGGTCCCCATACATATGTATGCACAAGCTCTAACCTTTCATTTTTCTTTTCTTTTCCGACTCTGAGAAATATGACTCTCTTCTATCTTCCATAAACACAATGCTCACAAAAATCCAAATCAATTTGTTTAAGATCTGGAAACAAATTTCTTTTGTGAAGTACCTGCATCCCCTTCTCACTCATGTGTCCAAGAATATGATTCCACAGTGATGTATCCACTCCTGTAGAAGCTAAAGAGATATAAGATTCAGTATTACCAGTACATAAATACAATGTACCTACCTTCTCTCCTTTTTCTATCACTAGTGATCCTTTGGTGACCTTCCACATATTATCTATAAATATGGATATACAACCTTCACTTGGAAACTTCCCTGTTGAAATTGGATTTTTCCTTATATTTGGAACATGTCTTACCTCTTTCAAAAACCATTGGTTTCCATTCCTTTTCTTTATTTTTACCTTTCCCATTCCAAAACTTTTGCGTGGTGCATCATCACCCAAATGAACCTGTCCAAAATCACCTTGAACATAATCTAGAAAATGTTTCCTATGGGGTGTGGCATGAAATGAATCTCCTAAATCTACTACTCAAGACTCAGAAATATTATCTAGAGAAAGAATCAAAGCATCTTGTAACACATCACTTGTTACATTTGCTTCCTGATTTTTTTCCCATTGTCCATCTCTTTGTTTCTTTGGAGCTCTGAAGTCTTTCTTCAGATGTCCCTTCTTCCCAAAATTCCAACACTCTATCTTTCCTAGCCTGGATTTGGATCTGCCCTTCCTAGAATTCTCACAGTTCCCCAAGCCCTTTCCTCTATCCTTTTGTCTTCCCCTGTTCTACATGTTTAATGCATTACCTGATGTCTTACATGTTATTTTCCATCGCATTTCCTTGCTAAGGATAACACCAACAACAACATCAAATTTTAAAGTGTTTGAGCCAGAGATATAATTACTTACATCCATGACCAATCCATTCCAACTTTCTTTCAATGAGCACAAGATTAGAAGAGCCCTGACCTCATCATCAAATTCCACTTTTACAGAACTTAGTTGATTAGTAACTATATTAAATTCATTTAAATGATCTGCAACAGACCCACCTTCTCACATATTCATATTAAATAATATCTTCATTGGAAATACCTTATTGGACGCTGAGGGTTTTTCATACAATTTAGCCAATGCATCCATCAACTCCTTCGTTGTATTTTCTTTCGAAATATTGAAATCCATCAATGCTGCCAGGCTCAATCATATCATTTCTAGTGCCTTTTTGTCAAGAACCTAACATTTTTCATCCTTCATGGTCATCGACTTCTTTTTTATTCCACCTAATGGTAGGAATAGATCCTTCTGATATAAATTATATGAGGGTGGGGGTAGCGGGTAATATTATAGAAATGTATTAGTACATTTCTCTAATGTTACCCCCCACCCCCACCCTCATATCTTCCATCTGCATCTTCCATAGCTAGTAGTTTTGGACATTAAATTTCTCGACCCTAAACTTTCCATATTCTTCCATTTCTCCCACTCAAACCAGGAAACCTCTTTTCCTGTGAGTTACCTTTCGCTCTGATACCAATTGTTAGAAAAATAGGATCGCAGAGCAATAAAATAAAACAAATGTGGAAATAAAACATAGAATATACACAATACAATAGAGACATCGATATACATGGTTCACCTAGTGTGGGCTATATCCACCAGATAAATTTATGGGTCCTTCCTTTTTATTATCCAGCAAATGAAGGGATACAACCTACAAGACACCCACTGTAACTTCCTCTTATTTCTCTCATAGGCTCCTCTCTCATAATACAATATTCACAATGATGCATAACCGAAATACAATTCCCTCATAAAAGAGGGTTTCCTTCTAGGGAAAAAAACCCTAATAGGGGGGGGGGGGGGGGGGGGGGGGGGGGAGCGCCCCTGCAACCCCCCCGCATGGCGAAGTGTACAATATTCTGGGGTGTATAGTCTTCATGGGGTATAAACACAACTGGAAAAAAATACTTATGAATCAAAAAGATAATCAGGCTCCATAACCAATATTAATCATAAAGGTGCAAGAAACTTAGAAAATAAATATTGCCACTCAAGACTTCCCAAAGTATGTAAACCTTAGTACCAATTGTACTGAGATAGAAGTTGATAAATATACCTCTTTTTTCAAATAATTTTATGATGCTTTTGTGTGGACTTATGAGGATTTGAAAGAGTATGATAAGTCCATATTTCAACACATCATACCACTGAGAGAAGTAATTAATCCCATCAAACAAAAGCTGAGAGTGGTAAATCCTAAATTAAAACCTCTGGTGAAAATTGAATTGGAAAGGTTGAAAAAGGTTGGAATAATATTTCCTATTAGACACTTAGAATGGATTTCAAACCTTTTTATAGTAAGAAAGAAAAATGGGGAGATTCATCTTTGTATTTATTTTTTATATTTTAATAGAGAAAGTATCAAAGACAATTGTCGTCTCCCTAATATGGAAATGTTGCTTCAACAAGTGACTAGTTTAGCTCTGATGTCTATGTTATATGGTTTTTCTGGGTATAACCAAGTATTGGTTGCAGAAGAAGATATACTTAAAAATTCTTTCATCATACCTTGGGAGAAATATGCATATGTATGCATGCCCTTTGGTTTGAGAAATGTTGGAGCAACTTTTTAGAGGGAAATGGATCACTCCTTCAAATATTTAATTGGAAAATTCATGGTTGATTATCAAAATGATCTTACTATTCACTCCAAAGTAAGAGAAAATCACATCAAGCATCTAAGGAAAGTATTTTAACGATGTATATTATATGGAATATCTTTGAATCCAAAAAAATATTTGTTTGCAGTTTTAGTGGGAAAACTCTTGGGACACATAGTCAGCAAAGAAGGAATTTACATCAATCCAAAGAGGGTTAAAGCGATCAATGAATTGAGTCCTACAACATCAAAAAAGGGGGCACATTCATTTTTTGGAAAGATAAACTTTGTGAGGATGGTTATCCCATATTATGCTACAATTGTAAATCCAATAAATTTCCTATTAAAAAAAGATAAAAAATTTGAGTGGACTCAAGAGATTCAAAGAGAATTCACTAATATCAAGCATGCAATCAAAACTGCACTAGTATTGGTCATCCCATATTTCAATAAATATTTTATCATACATTATTTTTCTTCAAAAGAGATTGTTGCTTCTATCTTGACACAAAGAAATCTTAAAGGAGAAGAATTGCCAATAAGTTTTGTGAGAAAAACTTTACATGATTATGAACTGAGATATTCAGAAATACAGAAGCAAGCTCTCTCCTTAGTCAAAGCAGTGGCTCACTTCATAAAAAGTATTTTAACATCTCATGTTATAGAATATGTCCCAACTTCTCCAGTAAAAATGCTCCTAAATCAACAATTGAGAGAAGGAAAATGGGAAAACTGGCTAGCGAAAATTCAAGAATATGAAATTGAGATTAAACTATTGAAGGTAGACAGAGGGAAAGGTTTATGTAAGCTTATGACATGTATTGATGTAGTGAACGGAGATATAGCAATATCATCCAGATCATTAGATTTCACATCGGGATGGTATAAGGATATTATTTTTTATCTAAAATCTGGTCAATTACCAATTTGCATGTCTTAAAAATAAATAAGGGCATTAAAAATGAAAGCAAGTCAGTATGTACTAGTTGTTGATATACTTTTTTGAAGAAATTTCGATGGAATTCTATTAAGATGTGTTGATTTAATAAGAACTCAGAAGCTTCTAGAGGAATTTCATGAAGGGGTTTGTGGTGGACACTTTGCACCTACAGTGACATCAAATAGAATTCTGAGAGAATATTATTATTGGCCCACTATTTTTAAAGATTCATATGTGATGATAAGAAAATGTGTTGCTTTCCTAAGATTTTCAAGGAAAATGAAAAGAGCAGCAATGTCATTACAATCCATAATAGTTTAAGATTCTTTTGCACAATGGGGAATAGATTTCATTGGACCAATTAATCCTAAGTCCAATATAGGTCATTCTTATATACTTACTGCAACTTACTATTTTACCAAATGGTAATAAGTTGTGTTGGCAAATTCAGTGGATAGAATGCAGTGATGGTTGTTTTCATTAATGGCAACAGTAGAGACAGTAGGATAAGAAGGATAAAAGCTCAGGAGGAATAGCCTTGAAGAAAATGCGCACAGCAAGAGCTTAAAGAGGAAAAAGGAAGAAGAGTCAGTGACCGTTGGATCCCATCCAAATTT
>ML790391.1:231200-246064 GCA_009831015.1 Picea engelmannii | reverse complement strand
ACTAGAGTTATAAGGGGATATTATTTCACAAGAGAGGGGGCTTGAGGGGCTAAGTGTTTATTTCCTATTGTAATTACCCTTTTGTCTAAGGGAGGGGATTGGTTAGGTGAGCTTCTTGGGGAAGACCAGGAGGTTCTTGATTCCCCACGAGGTTACTTAAACCTGCATCAGATTTGATGGGGGGGTTTGACTAATGGCCTATTCATTGATTTCCTGTACATTCATTCATTTCCCCTCACTCACTTTCATGCACCCACTTAACCATTCATTGATCCATCCTCATCCGCGTCTTGGCTTGGGAAAGGGAACCGAACTACTGAAGAATTAGGCACAGGATAGTTGGTTGTAGTGGTCACTCAAGTGATCCAGCCATGACTTAAGGCCCACATGTCTGAGATGCATTGGCTTGTGTCTAGCGTTGCTCACAGCTGCGAGTCCTGAGAGTTCCAACATCGATATTCTGGACCAGTTTCCCTGGAGCCCGAATAAGGAGAAGGAATGCTTGAGGGATTTCATGTAGAGAACGGTGGAGGTCCATTCTCTCGAGTGGTGCAAGTTGGGTAGAAGAGAGTTGGGTACTTGGATTTTTGTGAGAGCTGGGAATCCTATGAGAACTTGGGTGCTAACTGGTTTGGGATGCCAAGTAACACTCTAGAACCATCCTTGTGGATTCATAGCCCTAGATTAGGTGTGACATTGTTGTTGAGATTTGGAACAGTAGTGTCTACGGTTGGGTGGAACGTCCTTGATATACATCCAGTTGGTGTCATCTTTCATAAAGATAAGTTCTCTCTATTATGGTATCATTTTCTTGTATATGAATGTATTTCCATTGTATATTTAATTATCGTTTAATTGAATCTTTAGAATATGCATGCTTGTTGACTACTGCTATGCATGTTGTTAAAGTCTTTCCTTTTATGCACCCTTAAATTTTAAAAAGGTATCAGTAAGAGAAATAATTCCAGGGGTGGGCTTGAAGGTAGCGTACCATGGCCTGTGGGTGGTTGGGTATGTTACAGTTTGGTATCAGATCTTCCAGTTGAAACACCGGGCCGATATGGGTCAGTTCTGTTGGTCAGAGTCTTGTGGTCGAGATTGAACTATGACCCTGAAGTTGAAAATCTCAGGAGGAATGGTGTTGTAGAATCTATGCAGGATATAGAACATCATAGACCTGTTTAAGGGGCTTCGAAGGATCATGATCATCCCCTTCGAATTTGGGAGAGATCGCCACTGTAGGATTGGGAGAGATCAGGGATCGTTGGATCAGAGGACAGGCGAACAGGGGTCATCTGATGAAAAGGAAGCAAGGGTTAAGGTCACAACCATAAGATCCCATTGGAGAGTGAGATCAATGGACATGAAGAATTGAGGGGAACCAAGTTGCAAGGAAGATAATTTCCAAGGAGGTCCCACAATCCAAACCACGGTTTCCCCTAGGGGTTATGTTTCAGCATCAGGAGAATTGTGGGGCGAAAAGAGGGTTACTCCAAACCGTCGATGTGTGCCCCCACAAATTGAAAGGCATGCAGTTATGTGACATGTTAGTGGTCGAACATCGAAACTCCATTTAGCCGAAGTAGATCCTGACCGTCGATCACCAAGAGGTACGTGTCAGCAGATCAGTAACTCCATAGAAATCTGTTCGAGAGTTTTTTGGTTGAGATTTGAAACTCCCGAAGCCTGAAGAGCCAGAGATCCAAAGTAAATATCAAGTGTCATATTGTCCGAAATGGATCTCAAGCATCGGATCGTCCAGAGTAAATCTCAAGTGTTGGATCGCCCGAGGTGAATCCGGGTCGTCTGATCCATAAGTGACGTGGCGTAAATCTATGGATTTCAGGTGAAGGCCCAAAGTAAGCCTCAACCGTTCGATTGAAGAAGACACATGACATAATTCCATTTACTTCGGTGGGTTTGAAGTTTGATATTTCTGAAACCCGAAGACCCAAAAGGATCTCATCCATTGATCTGTCGAGAGCCATACATCACCAGATCCAGTGCTTTGGATAAAATCCAGTGGGGCCAGATAAGTTTTGAAATTTGATATTTTTGAAGTCCAAAGACCTGAAGTAAGCCTCAACTGTCAGACTAAGGAGGACATGCGGTGTAGATCCATGAACTTTGGGTGAAGACCCGAATTGAATCTTAGTCGTCCGATACATGAGGACACATGGCGACAGATTGGCTAGTTCGAGAGAATTGGAAGTGTGTTAGTGTTAAAACTTACGAAGCCTGAAGGGCCAAAGTGATGGGGCATGATGACATCACTAGGAGGTGATGTGGACCCCAGAATTTATGAAGTGACATGGCTTAAGGATGTCACCTGCGATGATGTGGACACATGGAATGTGTGCCATGTGTCAGTAAGTTTTGAGAATTTGGAGTATTGAAAAGATTGTTAGAACGTGACACATGTCACCTGCCTGATTGGGCCACATGTCGACTTCCAGTAATTCACAACATGGAGACAAATCATGAAGTTCGGAGACTGGGCACTCCAGTGGGGAAAGATGTGACAGGTAGCATTGGGTCAAAAACTCCCAAAGGCCCAAAGGCCAGAGTACGTATCGACCATTGATTCTAGAAGACACACGTCGAAGGATCGTCGACTTCAGGTGAAAGCACTCTGGGAGAAAGTGCGGGAATAAGTTTTGAAACTTCTGAAGCCCAAAGAGCTGAAGCGATTCACAACCGTTGATTGGTGGGAGGACACCCGTCGAAAGATCATGAAGTCTGGGTAAAAGAGTTCCAGGAGGACGCAAGAGAGGAAAGTTGAGACTCCCGAAGCATCGAGTCCCGAAGTGGATCTCGATCGTTGATTGTGAAAGAAGATGAGGACCGTTGATCCGTTCCTGGCTGAAAGTTTCAAAGTCCCGAAGATTGTTATTTTTTAGCTAAGTGTAGGGTCATGGCCATGGTCATATGAAGATTGAGAGTTGAGGGAAGGAGGGCTAAGGGCCAAATTGGTTGTCTTTGAGACAGAAAAGTGTTAAGGAAGGATTTAGCCTTGGTTTTTATTTGTGGTCACCTGGGAGGGTGGTTTGAAGGAAGCGCCTATGCAGGATGATATTCTGTGTCATCCAAGGATAATAGGACATTGTTATTTTCAGAGAATGGGGATATGATCTCCATGAATAAAAAAAAGAAAGAGACATGTAGCATGGTTTGGCAATTTTGTTTATCATATGCATAATTCTAACAAAATGGTCGCTTGCACATTTTGTAGAATTAAGGGGTTTCAACACATCAACTCAGGATGTGTATTGAGGAAATGGAAGAAGGTGAGGGAGCCTCCAGTCAGGATAAGGAGGCTGAAGGCCAGAATACTGAATTTGGTAATGTAGAGAAAGTGTCCAATGGATGTAATGGAAAAGGAGAACATGAAACATTAATAGACATGGTAAGAATCCTGAAGATGGAAGTGTAGAGCTACAAAGAAGACAACGAGAGACTGATAAGAGAGAAAAATCAGATAAAGGCTTGAGTGTTGCAGAGCTTAAATCAGTTGCAGAGACAAATGAAGAAGGGATCGAACTCAAGACAAGAGGAAGAAGGAAGGTGCCATGAAAGAAGGGATGATCATGGAAGAGATGGTTATTCCAGAAGTGCTTGCAGAGCTCATGGACACCACTCACCTCCTTAATCAAAAATACTTTTTTTATGTAGCGGATGATCCCGTAAGCATTCCAGAGGTGTCTCCTGTCAGACACCAAAGAAGGAAACAAGAGGTAGATAGTTTTCAAGGAGAGATAAGGAATCTCAAGCCACCTTCCTTCGACGATGAAAGAGAAAGGGAAGATGATGTTGAAGCATGGTTGTTATTTTCAGTTTCATAACTATTCGTCCAACCTAGAAGCTAGGATTGCCACCTACCATTTACACTGGAAAGCTACAATGTGATGCGACCAGCTGAAGCAAGTGGAACATGTTAATTAAACTAGGATCACTTGGAAGAAGTTCAAGAATTACTTCAAGAAGGAGTACCTCTCAAAGCACTTCTATGACAAGAAAATGCAAGATTTCTTTGAACTTCGATTGGGAAGCATGACTATGGCAGAGTATGAGAAGAATTTCTTGGGATTGTTAAAGTATGTCAGGTTCATTGGTGATGAGAAAGTGAAAATACAAAGATTTATAAGTGGACTGCCAACCTTTTATAAGGAAAATATCAAGTATGATGAGCCCAAGACCTTGATTGAGGCCATCAGGAAGGCTAAATAATTGTATGAGCAAGGCCAGGGAAGAGAATCCCTGCATAAATATAGGAAGGAAAAGAAGAATGCAAAGTCCGATTAGAGGAGGAAAGGATTCAAACCTCCCTTCAATAGGAATGAGCCTAATAGAAATCATCAAGATCAGTATGCTAAGGGAGATTTCAAGAAAGAAGATTCCTTGGGAAAAAGGGGAAGACCACCAATCCAATGTTGTGGATGCAAGGAAGATCACTTGTACAAGGATTTCCCACACAGAAAAGACAGAGTGAAGGCCATGCACAACATCCAAGAGGCTACAACAGTCGAAGATATGGGAAGAATCTATGCAACTTTAAATGATCAAAAAGTAGAGTACCAGTCCAATATGATCAAGGTGGAAGGTAAGATCATAAATCAACCTGTTGCTATTTTGATTGATTCGAGAGCAATTCATTTCTACATTGATCCTAATATAGTGGATAGATTACATTTGGAGAAAAGTAAACTTGGAAAATAAAGTTTGGTTCAGTTAGGCACTGGAACCAAAAGAAGAATCCATGATATGGTTAGAAGTTGTTCCATAAGTCTTAATGGCATGAATACTAGTATTGATCTAAATATCATACCTTTAGGGTATTATGATATTCTGATTGGAATGGATTGGTTGGACAAGCATCATGTTGTCCTAGATTTTCATAAAAAGACATTTACATGTCTTGATGGAAATGGAAAATAGAGCACTCTGAAAGGAATTCCAAGACCCATTGCTATAAAGGAGATTTCAGCCTTACAACTAAAAATATGTTTTAGGAAAGGATGAAAATTGTATGTAGCTCATGTGGAAGAGCCAGATAATACAAAAGGGCCAAGCCTCGAAGATTTCTTGATACTAAATGAATTTGAATATGTATTCCAAGAAATACCAGGATTTCCACCAAGAAGGGAGATAGATTTCTCAATAGATTTAATGCCAGGAGCTGCCTCGATGTCAAAAACACCTTACAAAATGACCACACCATAGTTGGAGTAATTGTTGAAGAAAAGGTACATACGTCCAAGTGTTTCACCTTGGGGAGCACCAATACTTTTTGTCAAAAAGAAATATGGAACCTTGAGGTTGTGTATTGGCTTCCGATAGATGAACAAGTAAACTATAAAGAACAAGTATCCTCTACCCTGAATTGATGACATCTTTGATCAGCTAAGAGGAGCAAAGATATTCTCAAAGATCGACCTGAGGGTAGGATACCATCAGGTAAGAATAAAGGAAGAATACATTCATAAGACAACCTTTAGGACCAGGTATGGGAATTATGAATTTGTAGTGGTGCCATTTGGAATGGCCAATGCACCAGTTGTCTTCATATATTTAATGAATGGCATATTCAAAAAAAAAATGGATAAGTTTGTCATAGTATTCCTGGATGACATACTTATCTATTCTAAGTCTGAAGAGGAGCGTGAACATCACTTAAGAATGGTGTTGCGAGTACTGAGAGAACATCAGTTGTATGCCAAGTTGAGTAAGTGTTGTATTTATCAAAAGTAGATCCATTACTTGGGACACATTATTTCAGAACAGGGCATAGCAGTAGATCCATAGAAGACTGAGGCCATTAGGGGATGGCCAACACCCATAAATGTGTCAGACCTTAGATCTTTTATGGGATTATCTGGCTACTAAACAAGGTTCATAGTAGGATTCTCTAATATTTATCATCCCATCACTTCTTTGCAAAAGAAGGGAACTAAATTTGAATGGACACTCAAGTGTGAAAAGAATTTTAATATGTTGAAGGAATTACTTACTAGTGCACGTGTGTTAAAGATTGCTGACCCAAATGAAAGTTTTGTGGTATGTATAGACGCATGTAAGGAAGGACTTGGGGTATTCCTCACACAAAATGGACATGTCATTGGATATGATTCCAGAAAGCTTAAGGAACATGAGAGGAACTATGCCACCCGAGACTTAGAACTTGTTGCCATTGTTCACGCCTTGAGGAAGTGGAAGCATTATCTTATGGGGAAGAAATTTGAATTAAGGACAAACCACATTGGCTTGAAGTATCTTTTTGAACAACCGACCTTGAATGCCAGGAAAACAAGATGGATGGAATTTTTAAGTGAATATGACTTCGATATCAAGCATATCAAGGGAAAGGAGAGTAAAGTTGTCGATGCACTTAGTAGAAGAGTGCATGCCATGCATGTTACTTCTATCAATATGAATCAGTTAGACTTGAATAGAATAATTTTAGATGGTATTTTTACAGACCCACATTACCTACAGGTAAAGGAAAGCTTACAGCAAGGAGATGTACAACAAAAAATAAAGGAGTATGAGATAAAGGAAGATGGACTACTCATGCATAGAAATAGAATCGATGTTCCTAGTTCTAGAGAACTGAGGAATTTGGTACTGAAGGAAATTCATGATGTTCCTTATGTTGGACATCCCGGTTACCAGAAAATGATTACAGCAGTAAGAAGCCAATTCTTTTGGCCATGAATGAAGAAGGATGTTGTTGATTGCATCGCTCGATGTATGGAATGTCATAAGGTGAAGGCTGAGCATAGGCACCCAACGGGTTTGCTGCAGCCATTGCCAATCCCAAAGAAGAAATGAGAAGTGATCACCATGGATTGCATCATACGATTACGTAGAATGAATAAGAAACATGATTCAATCATGGTGGTGGTTGACAAATTAACAAAGGCTGCTCATTTTGTGCCTGTGAAGACAATGCATACATCGACTAATATTGATGAAATTTTCATGAAGTAAATTGTTAGGTTGCATGGGATACCTATGTTGGCATGTTTACAGGCAGAGTGTGCTTGTTATTAATGGAAAGAACAACAACATTGTTGGTAGTTTTACATGCAGAGTGTGCATGGAAAGAACAACAACGAAAAGACAGAAGAGCAAGCTCAAGAAGCTCAAGAGGAATAGCGCAGAGTTGCATGCAGAGCGCAAGTGGGCACCAGAGCCAAGGTGAATTCCATTACCAAAGCTCAAGAGATATAACGTTCCCAGAAATGAAGATGAGGTCCAAGTCATCAAGGCTCGTAGAAGGATCAAAGGTCATTGTAACGCACCTTTTTCTGTTACCAAGGCTTAATCGCTCTGATACCAAATTGTAACACCACTTTTGATGGCAAGGCTTAATCACTCTAATACCAAATTGTAACACACCTTTTCTGTTACCATACTTCACGGAAATATAACACTCATTCTCGGTTTATTAAACAACATATATTTAAGCAATGAAATAGATTTAACTCAGAGTAAATATAAGAATTACTGCTAACACAAATATTCCCTAGCATTAACAATAATTCATCTGCACAATAGAATACATGATAAAATATAAGCATCACAGGCATGAAAAACATAACATTTAACATAAGCTGATACTTATCTTGAAACTGTGGTAATTCCACCAACCATGTGTAGGCCTTCCACGAACCTCCCAGCCTTAGACCACACTGCTCATCAGCTCAACAATAGGTCACCCCCGATCTTGGGACTAAGATCCACCCCAAGGCAAGGAATCCTAGGCTATGCTGAGGTTACAGGGAAAACACACAGTCATAAGGAAGGAATTCTCTCCCAAAAACCACTCATGCTCACTGCCCACAGACTCTCCTTCCCCACATGCTTGTTCCACCTCAGGAGTATACACCTTCTCTGTCACCTAAACATTCCTTCGGCTGCTAACCTCCCTTGCCTTAGGTTACAGCAACAGACTGGACCAGAAGTCTCCAAGCTCTGTGGCAGCTACAGGGTTCCTTCTAGGAGTTCTCTCCTTCCTCTGTGCACTCTCTCACCTGGAGAGAACCGCTTACAGGCTGACAACATGTTCTTCCAACCTCAATCACCTCTCTCACCTGGAGAGAGCATTGTACAACTGGCCAACAAGCCCCATGCAGTCCATCACTACGTGACCACAACAACCAACAGGGAAAATAGACACAGGCTTTCCAACAGGTTTAACAATGGCGGATGGTATCACGGATATGGCTTCCGAAAAGACTCCACGCATAGGCTCGATGCTCAAACAGAGAGTGTCTCAGCTTTCCAAAACTCAACACAGGCTATCCCTAAAATCCACACACAGAATTCTCAAAGATGCGTGATGAGTTGTCCACGCAGGGATAAATTTAGACTCCACGGTTCACAACAGGATGTATGGCTATCACTGAACAAATAAAAGCCTTTTTCCCACTTCAGAGGATGCATGAGGGTAACTCTGCAGAGGTTGGATGGTTCACACTCAGGCAGTCGAGTAGAATGGAGGAGAACCCCTCTCACGGCTCGACTTGGTCGTTTTATTCGCATGCACCATGGTTGACACTTGTCACCTTTGGAACTGCATGCATTCCTTCAACATGCATTCCTTTCATTTGGAAGTCACATGTCATTCCAAAAAAACTTAGGGTAAACACATATTATTCACATGTCTTTTGGAATAATATTAAAATATTATTCCCAAGGCTTAAGCCCCCTAGGCTTAACACTTAGACCATTTTCCCACCTTCTAGCCCCTAATCCCTTGCCCTCTCTATGGATGCTTAGTCCCCCATCACTCATTCATCATGTCGGCCTGCATGCGGTGGTGTTTATATTTTATTAATGTGTTGCATAAATACAGGTACAAAATCAGGCCCTTGGCCTACAACCCTTAGGCTCTCTAGCCTAACAATCACATAAGCCCACCAGCTTATACAAACTTGGCTCACCAGCCTATAACACATATTTACAATTCATTTCATAACCCATATTTACAAAGGGATCGCCCTTGGGGAAACTACAATCCCCCTCCCCTTATTTCTACACTGTCCTCAGTGCAACCTTACAGTGTCTGTACAAGCTTTTCAAAATTTTCAAAAATATGCGGGTACTTTGCCCGCATAACATCTTCATGCTCCCATGTCGCATCCTCAAGACCGTACCAGGTCCACTGGACCTTTACAAGCTCTATGGCTCGATTCCGGAGCTGTTTTCTTTTCCTATCTAATATGCGCACAAGATGTACTTGCAGGACACCTTTTGGTTCCACCTGAATCACATTCCAGTTGATAACATGATTAGCATCAGGTATATATCTTTTAAGCAGTGAAACATGAAACACATTATGTACAGTCATAGATGCAGGTAATGCAAGCATGTATGCAACTCGCCCAATCCTTTCCAGGATTTCAAATGGCCCACAAAATCTTGCTGCCAACTTGGCGCAACTTCCCAACTTCAGGGAACTCCTATTAGTTTTCACTTTCAGGAAAATGTGGTCACCCACTTTGAATTCTCTGTGGGTTTTATTACTATCAGTGTAACTTTTCTTCCTGTCCTGGGCAACTTTTAGATTCCGTTTAATTATTATCATTTGGTCTTCCATATCTTTGAGCAGCTCAGGCCCAACTACTTCTCTATCAGCTGGATTATCCAAGCTCACTGGAGTGTTGCACTTTCTTCCATAAAGTGATTCAAATGGGCTCATCTTCAACGATGAATGATACCCATTATTATAGGTGAATTCTACCAAATACAGGTAGTCTTCCCATCTTGATGGTTTATCCATCACATACATTCTCATCATGTCTTCTATTATTCTGTTCACCCTCTCTGTCTGTCTGTCATACTCAGGATGATACGTTGTACTAAAGTTCAGATTCGTTCTGAATCCTTTGAACAGTCCTTTCCAGAAATTTGAGGTGAATTTCAGGTCTCTATCAGACACAATCATCTTAGGAATTTCATGCAAGCATGCCACTTATTTTAAGAAGATATCAACAACATCTGTTGCCTTGTGAGTGGTTTTCAGTGGAATAAAATTTGTAGCCTTTGTAAGCATGTCCACCACCACCATGATTGAATCATGTTGGTTTCTTGTTCTGGGTAATCCTGTAATAAAATCCATTCTCACCACTTCCCATTTCCACTCTGGAATGGGTAAAGGCTGCAGCAACCCTGCTGGGTGCCTTTGCTCAGCCTTAACTTTCTGGCACTCCATACATATGGAGATGTATTCAGCAATTTATTTCTTCATACCCGGCCAAAAATAATGGCTTTTAACTGCTGCTACAATCTTCTGATAACCAAGATGTCCGACATACGTCACATTATGCATTTCTTTTAGAATTTCCATCTTCAATTCTTGGACATTGGGTATGTACACTCTATTTTTATAAAGAAGTAAGCCATCATCTTCCAAGGTGTAACTTTCCTTGGTTTGTGGTCTCTCACTCTGTTGTAGCTTTACTACCAAATATATGAACTGCAAATCAACATTTGTAGCTTCCAGAACTCTATCCCTGATATCAGTCTTGTACATGCTAATGGTTGTAGCATGTAAGTCATGCACTTTTTTATTGAGTTCATCAACCACCTTATTTTCCTTACCCTTGATATGCTTGATATCAAAGTCATATTCGCACAGAAACTCCAGCCATCTGGTTTTCCTAGTATTTAAAGTTGGCTGATCAAATAAATACTTCAAACTGTTGTGATCTGTTCCTAATTTGAATCTCCTTCCCATGAGGTAATGTCTCCATTTCCTCAACGTGTGGATGATTGTTGCCAGCTCTAAATCGTGAGTGGCATAATTGTTGGATCATGTTGTCATTCATGCCAATGGTTTGATTGATTGATGTCATTGATTGATGAAAAGTGATTGATTTATGTCAAAGGATTGATTGATTGATGATTTATGTAATATAATATGTATTGTCCTTGATGAGAATGCATAGATGAATATGGATCAATGAGTTGTCATTGATACATGATGAATATGGATCGATGTGGTTCCATTAGTATATGATGCATTGTTGGAAAAATGTATAGATGAATCATTATTGTCTTATCATGATTGATAAGGTGCACAAATGGATGGACTCCAAAGTGGTCCCCTTATGGTGAAAGCCCTTACGGGAAGACACTTTGCGGATTGATGATGCAGGAGCATCCACTCACCATATACGAACCAGCGCGAGGAGGAAGAAGAGACAGCTGGACAAGCCAACAAACCCAAATTTTGAATTCTACCTTGGTATTGTTGCGCCGCCGTTTAACTAAAGGCATTTAAAGTTGAGCGCACTTGAAATGTAATATAGATAAGCAGGCATTTAACAGTTTTAAATGCTGGTAGATAGGGTTAGCTGTAGATTAGACAGTTTCATCTTTCCAGGAGCGAAAACGAATATAGGCACCCTCCATGTGTAATTGATTATTATTCAGTATTAGCATAGAAGCAAGAAAGAACAGAGCAGAGAGCTTGTGAAGAAACTCCATGTACAGATATTGAATTAATAGGAAAAGCTTGATTCAAATCCATGGATGTGTTTGATCTCTGTGTGTTGTTGATATTATGCCTTTGCATGTTTGCTTCTTTATATGCTTATCTTTTATATGTTGCGTACGTGATTGCATATCAAGTTCGGAACCTGAGGGAATGAGGGAATGAGTTTCAATTGATTCTCTGCTTAAGCCAGGAGATTCATGCATAGAGTGCAGTTGAATTCCTCCGCATCGAGTGCGTTGAGGAGGCTGAGCAGTTGAACTTTTGTCCTCTGTTTCCCAGAGTTATGTTGGGTTATTCGAACCGTGCAGGTGAGTGCAGGTCGAATTGAAGTCTCAGAGACGATTCTGAGAGAAGGAGGATTGGACCATGTTAGCAGGATTGCACAGGTCTAGACGGCTTCAACGCTTTGAGAGATGTTGGAAGTCGAGCACCGGAAGAAAGTGAGAAGTCTCTGAAGGAGTCAGAGAGAGACAAAGCTCAGGAGGGATAGTTCCTTCCAAGCATCTCAGGAACAGGCCTGGGAGAGATTGAACCAAGGAAAAGCTTGGAAGCCGGAGAAAGATCAGGAGGAAGAGAACCAACGGTAGGAAACCCCCCGTGAAGTTGCGAAATCCTAAGGACCATCCGATCGCGGAGGATTTGCACGGGAGATAGCCCGTGAGCACAGGAAAGGAAGGATAAAGGTCCGTCGGCCTTCGGGGTTTCGGCATTCGAGAGTTGGCAAGGTGAAAACTCATACCTCGTAGAATCGCGAGTCGCGATTCCCCGAAGCGATCTGAACCGTTGATCCAGACGGGGACACGTGGCGTGAGATCCCTGAGGATCGGAGTTAGGCGTTCGGCAGTTCCCGTAGGCAAGAGTTCAACCCCCTTTGAAATCACGACCGGCGATTTCCCGAATCGATCGGAGCCGTTGATCGGAGAGGGGACACGTGGCGCAAGATCCTAAGGAGTCGGAGTTCGGGGTTTTAGAGGGATTGTGGTCTTGTGCATCAGGAAACGCGAATTCCCGAATCGTGATTTCCCGATAGAACGAGGGGGAGACAGGTGTCAAGGCATAGGCCTCACCAGAGGAGCTGACAGGTGGCGTGATATCGGAGTTTCGGCATTCGGGATTTCCCAATGCAAGAAAACCGTGACAGTTGAAATCGCGATCCCGCGATTCCCGATCGCACGAGCGTAGGAGTGACGTAGTTGAGTGGGACCTCTAGAGCAGGTGGAGGACAGGTGTCATCGGACTTCGGGGTTTCGGCGTTCGGAGAATCGAGGTTGTCGACGCCAAGGAGTTCTTGCATCGTTGATCAGCGATCCGTGAAATCCCGAAGAAGACGTGGCAGCGTGGGACCCCGGGAGCTAGTGGAGTACAGGTGGAAGCATATCGGAGTTCAGGGTTCGGGGATTCATTGTGTAAGTGAATCATGGCATTTCATGTGCCGAATTCCCGATAAGGAAATCTCCGGTAGAGGGAAGTGTTGTCCCGTTGACCATTGGGGATCGGGGTTTTGTTTTACATGTGAATTGTGTTCGCGTGAACCGCGAACTCCCGAGGCGCAATATCCTGATTTCTGAAGGGGAGATTGCCGAGGGGTTATTGTGGGTGACTCGTGACTCCCGAGGGGAGTTAGAAGATCTTAGACTCTTCGGGCCCGTGGTTGGAGAAGGTCCTGGTGGAAGCGGCCGCTCGCTGAGGGGAAGGTTGAGTCAGAGTGGTATCAAAGCGGGAGTACCTTTGCTTTCTGAAGCAAAGATAGAAGAGATATAATCCCGCCCAGGAGAGAGAGGCAGTTTCCTGATCGTGAAGACAGGGACGCACGAAGAAGGGGTAGACCAGCAGGAAATCCAGCAGGGAATCCAGAGATGGAGCGTCAAATACGAGATCTCAGGGCGAGACTCGAAGATATGGAGACCACCCAGAGGCATGGAGTGGGTACAGCAGAGTTCAGCGATCCTGAGGTTGAGGAGGAAGCTGGACACGACCAAGAAGAGGTCGCTGCAGAAGATGCCTCGATAGAGAGGTTGATCAGAGCCATTTCGAGGATGAGCTCGAAGACGAAGATGGATATTCCCGTCTATGAGGGAAATCTAAACGTAGAGGAGTTGTTGGATTGGATCCGAGCACTCGACACCTACTTCGACTATGAAGACATTGAAGAGGACAAGAAGGTGAGACATGCTGTCACCAAGCTGAAGGGACACGCAGCCTTATGGTGGGACGAGCTGCAGGTAGACAGACGTTCCAAAGGAAAACAAAAGATCAAAAGCTAGGATCGGATGATCACCAAGATGAAGGAGAAGTTCATCTCGAGGGACTACCAGATCACTCTGTTCAGGCGCATGAAGAACCTAAGGCAGAAGTTGATGACGGTGAAAGAGTACACCGAGGAGTTCTACAGGCTCAACATTCGAGCTGGTCATCGGGAGAGTGATGACGAAAAGGTGGCAAGATATCTGAATGGTCTTAGGTATGAAATTTAGGATGAGTTGAGCATGGTTACCGTCCGCACAGTTGAGGATGCATACCAGATGGCTCTAAAGGCCGAGGAGAAGCTGAACCACAAGCAGGGACAGTGAGGGCGAGGCAGAAGCCAACCTAGAGGCAAAGCAGTTGCCCAAGAAAGAACTCAAAATCCTAAGGAGGATTGGAAGAGGCCTCATGGAAGAGCTGAAAGAGGTGGGACCTCACAGCAGAGGCAACAAGTTGCTGAGTCGAGGAGATAACAAACAGGTCAGCAAGGAGATTACGCTGATGCCAACACATTTCCTCGCACCCGAGGTAGAGAAAGAGGCAGAGGAGGAATTATCACCTGTTTCACGTGTGGGAAAGATGGACACAAGGTCGTTGACTATCCAGAGAGGAAGATGGACAGAGGAAACGCTCATGTTGCTGAGGCACAGAGGCGTGATGTAGAAGATGAAGACGCTGGAAGTGGGAAGTCACTAACAGTGCATAAAGTTCTCTTGAAACCTGAGAAAGAGATGGAGGACACAACGCAGAGATGCAGACTGTTCCGGACGACTTGCAAGACCCAGGGCTGGAAATGCAAGGTCATAGTGGACAGTGGAAGCACCGATAATCTCGTTTCGACCAAGATGGTGGAGAAACTGGAGCTGAAAATGAACAAACACCCGAGCCCATACAAAGTGACATGGCTGCAGAAAGGACACCAGGTATGTGTTACAAAACAATGCTTGGTAAATTTTAAAATGGGTGATTATAGGGATGAGATTCTATGTGATATCATTCCCATGGATGTCTGTCATGTATTATTGGGAAGACCATGGCAGTTTGACAGAAATGTTGTTCATAATGGGAGGATGAACACATACACCTTGGAGAAAGATGGGAAAACACATACACTGCT